>CAJVPZ010000484.1:0-19107 GCA_910592135.1 Racocetra fulgida | reverse complement strand
TAATCGCTAATCGTTAATCGCTAAGCGTAATCGCTAATCGTTAATCGCTAAGCGTAATCGCTAAGCGTTCTAAATTCTACTCTAATAATAACTAAATAAGACTAAGTAATAATAATAAAATAAATAACAAGATACAATATCGGAATAATAACTAATAAAATAATAAACTGTTCTATAACAATATAATAGTAGATTTAGAATTTATAGCAAATATAGATTTATTAGAGTTAACTTGAAGGTTAGCTATTTGGTAAAAGGACTTGGCAGTTAAAGTAATATGTTTCATTTCTTCTTTTGAATGAGATATCTATAAAGTGTCGTCTATATATACTAATACAAATATAGAAATTCAAAGATAATGGTTGGTTTAAGAGTATAAGTCTGTCTGCCATTTTGTAGATAGAGTGTATCTAGCAAATTTGGATGCAATTTTATATATTAAGGGATCATAATAGATTCTCCAGAAAAGAGGAGTTATTGTTTTTCCTTGATTGATACTATTTTTGACCTGTTATATCAGTAAGGCCTAAGTTTGAGATAACTCTATTATGTCAGTTGGTAAGCAGATTGGTAAATATATCGATAAGTTGTAAAAGCATGTTTAAGTATAGAAGAGATTTTCAGAAAAGGTTAGGATTAACAGAGTTATAAGCTTTGCTCATATTCTAAGATATGAGCCAAAGCTTTTTGGAGTTACGAGTAGCATCTTCTATAATATTGTTAAGAATATGTATAGGAATAGAAGTGCTATTGCCTGGTAGTGCAATATAATTATAAGAAGAGAGAATTAGATGCTTGGTGAATATATAGTTGAGATAATTAGTTAAAAGCTTAGTATAAAGTTTTTTGATATGTTCAAGTAAGCTTATTGGTCTGGTGTTAGTAAGGTTGCTATCAAAGATAGGTTTCTTTGAAATTGGAAAAATTCTACCTTCCTTCTATTGTTTAGATATTGTATGGTCCAAACATCCCAGTTTGCGCATTTCGATCCTATTTCCAAACAGCGATGTTCCAATCCATCACATTCGATTATATGGTCTAGGTATAGTAAGTTATAAAAGCCTCTCTTTTTCTTTGATTCAACACATTCAACACCAGCATTGGATTCTATTCACAAGGTTTTTGCACCCTAGATATACTACTTTTATCTCATTTACATTTTACATTACTGCAGAACCTAGACAATGATCCATAGTTTGTTTCTTTCCTCCCTTTCATACTATTGTTTTTGGATCTGGGCATTCATAGCAGATCTTTTGCATTTTCAACATTACAATCAGGTCAGTCAGCATTGGCAACTTTACTGCCAGATCATTCATCATTAGCTTCAATGTGACCATTATTTTTAAGACTGCATTGTCCACTTAACTTACCACCTTTAATACTTTTCAAGTACCATTTATATACTATCTTTTTATCTTTGATTGTACCTTTGATATAATGGCAGCAGGGTCCAATATCAACGTGATTTGTTTTAGCAGACTCTTAGTACCATTTGAATGACTTTCTCTTATCTTTGGAAATACCTATACCTTTTTGTAGCATAATCCAACATTGAGACCCCATTAGGATTTCCACTTTCAGCTGATTCTAGATACTTTTCAAATGCCTTATTGTCCTTTGTTGTTGCTT
Source organism: Racocetra fulgida (assembly GCA_910592135.1). Classification (NCBI taxonomy): domain Eukaryota; kingdom Fungi; phylum Glomeromycota; class Glomeromycetes; order Diversisporales; family Gigasporaceae; genus Racocetra; species Racocetra fulgida. The sequence goes on along the minus strand of CAJVPZ010000484.1, from coordinate 17,475 downwards.
CAAGATCACTCTTCATTTTATTTTCATTATCATACATTTCGTCAGCAGCTTTGATGTTCAAGGTCACCTCACTATTCAATTTTGTGAGTATCCAAACTTATATCACTGAAACTATCTTGATTCCAACCTTTCTGACCAATATTAACATCTCAAAACTATCATAATATATCCACCTCACAACCAGAAGCAGCAGACTTCTGATCTTTGAATTCACAATGTCAATTTCATTTTCTTTTTCATAACAAGGCTCAGCAGCATATGTTCTATTAGCATCATCCATGTTAGAAGATTTTTAATAACGAACAAATGTCTCATATTCATCCTTATCAATTACAATTTCACATTGGTAACACAATCTAAGATTGTCTTAGGCTTTTTAGATCATCATGTCCCATATCTGCAGATCTTTGATAATAGTTGAATGCCTTGAGTTTATCCTTTTTAACTTCATTTCTATTTTCATTACAAACTATTTCATTGACGTATTTGATCTTTTGGGCTAGTTTGTCATTCAACACAGATAGGCAGCCACTTTCTTCATGCTTTAGTTGATTTGTCCCACTATCCTTATCTTTGCTAACTGAAGAATTTTTATTATTGCTCTTTTGCATGCATTGCTCGCACTACTTTTATTGTTCACTTCATTGCTGTCATACTCAATACTCATCAATAACTGCAACAAACCCTTTATCATTAATCCATTTTCATAACTACATCTAATAGTGCTTCCATCATTACAACTGTCCCATCTTCACTGACTTCACCACTGAATTCACCAACAGGTTCTCTTTCTTGGATCCTTTTATCTTTCAAATAAGGTACATCAATTTCAATTTTATCTTTATAACAATAACTAGCCATATATATTTTATCACTATGACTCTTGTCTGTAGATTTTTGATGATGCTTGAACACTTTTCTTTCATTCTTTTCGTTAGATCCTTCAGGTTTGTCTATTTTTTTTGTTTATTCTTTTGTTATTGCATTACTTTGACCGCTTATACTAACACTTATTCTTTTTTTTGTTCTCATCCTATTCTTCTTTTCACATCTCCTAATATCATTCTTTTTCTCATCCACAAATCCAAGAAACCTTACATCCTCAACCTCAGGTTTTTCATACCTTCGACCATTGCTTTCACCACGTTCTCTACAAATGATACTAAAAGAACATCCATCCTTATATAGGTATATATTGCTTTACATTTTATCATCCTTATTTTGCAACACCTTTTAACTACCGATATCTCTTCGATGTTCCTTCACAATACTTAATCACAAACTTTCAACACAATAATCATCACCAGAACACCTCAATTTCCATCAGGAAATTTTTTAAGGGGATATATATCAATTATAATTGAGTTAATCAATTACAATCAATAAAGAGGTTACTAATCGATTAGAAACACTATCGATTATATTCGATTATAGATATATATCGATTAATACCGATATAAATCATTAATCAATTAATATTGATTATTAAAAAATTCGTAAATTATAATCAAACTTTGACAACAATTTTCTCAATAACTAGTGATTAGAATTGGCTAAAATTTTACTGAAGATAGTATCTATATTTCTCTATAATATATTTAAATTTTATCTAAATTGATCAAATAGTTCTTGAGTAATCACTTCTATATGATAGTTAATTTTTTAAAAAAATTAACTATCATATAGACACGATTACTCAGAAACTACTTGATTAATTTGGATAAAATTTATATTTATTATAGAGGAATATCGATACTATCTTCAGTTAAAATTTTAGCTAATTCTAATTACTAGTTATTGAGAAAATCATTGTCAAAGTTTGATTATAATTTACAAATTTTTGATATATATTGTTAATAATCGTAATCGTTTATACTTGATAGAAGTGCTATTAATTGATGATAATTTCTTGATTTTAATCGATTACAACTAATTTTAAAATTTTCTGATGTCACTAATCATGGCCTCCTCAACAAACACAGGCTTTTTTGAACCTTCACACAGCAAAACTTAAATGAATTCAATAAGTAGGGCCGTTCAACTACACAAGTCTTTGTGTTAAAGATGCTCACTGAATGCAGGATCTTCGTGTTTTCTCTTTACAAATTCTAACTCACTTGGCTATACACACAGACTAAAGTATTGTTCCAGGTACTTCTATCACTTTACTTCATCACTTTAATAACTACAACAACCACACAGTTTATTCTTTATTAAAGCAAAATCTAATTACCTCTATTACTAAGATTGTGCCCTCTATTTATTACAAGATTATCTCTGGATAAATCATCATCCAGGTTACATGCATTAGACTACTACTAAATTAGACTTTTTAATTAATTTTATGCAGATCTGAATCACTCCACTTATACAAATTCAGAATACACCATCTACATATCCTGATCCAGATCAAATCTGGCACCACAAAATCACAGGTACCAAATTAACCTGTGACAGTACAATTATATATATATGTTATTTTAAAATATTAAAAAATAGAATTAGACAAGTTATTAAATATTTGATAATTTTATAAAGGTTTTGTTTTGTTGTTTTTATTCTGCTAGTTTATGCAGTAAAGTTTTTAAAGATGATTATAAATGATTGTATAAGTTGAAATAAAAATTTGATTGTTATCTTAGTAGCTGTTCTATTATTATCTATATATTCTCAAATAGTTTGAATTAATAATATTAAGATATATCTTTTTATTATAGCATATATGTAATATTATTTAATTTAATGAGAGATATTGGTAGTTAAGTTTGTTAGCAATCATGAAGTTGCATAGATATAATGTTTAGTTTTAAAGGTAAAAAATTCCTGTATAGTATCTCTGATAGTAAGCTTTAGATCTAGTAAGTTTAGTTATATTAACCAGTAAGTCCTTCAATTGCAATTAATTCAATTTTTTATATAAAACACTGCTTGATGTTTAAATAGTAAAAAATCAAAAATTATATATATTTACTATAAGTATATAAAATTGTAATTAAACAACCAATTGCAACTGCAACGTTAATCAATTAACTGAGTTTGAAATTTTGCAATTAATTGCTCCTAAAATTAATTATTTAGTAGACCTAATAGCAGATTAATTTAAGATAAAGATCTAATTAAATAGTATACTAATAAGACAAACTTAATTTTTTGAAGATTTATTTAGATAAGATAAATTTGATTAAAACTTTAATATAATAATAATTTAAGAAACTAATTTAAAATTGTAGATATATAAAATAAATAAATAAGTACCAGAATATAGCTAATTTAAAAGCAAAATTCAAATAATATTCAAGTAAAATATGAACTGATTTGGTAAATTTAAATCATAGATTTCAATTAGACCTTTGTATTTTGTGTACTGTATATGTTAAAGTAAGCAACAATACTGTATAAAACTATATATACTAATAAACAAGTTATAGATGAGAACTTGCTCAATATTAAAATAAAATTTATCAAACTTTTAGCTTTTTTATAATTTAGTAACTATAACTGATAGTAATTAGTAATAGATAATAAAATTTGTAAAATTGATTACGTATATATTTTATCAAAATTTTATCAAATATGATTGGGAAATTCTATTTTCACCCGGGTTAAAGTTACCCGTTATATAAGTTCCATTATATTATATAAATACAAACTACTATAACTAACTAAAAATTTTATAGGTTAGTTAGTTAGAGGTTAGGGTAGATGAATTTATAATATTATATGAATTTATATTATAAAGTATAATAAAAATTATATATCGGGTGACTTTAACCCGGGTGAAAATAGAATTTCTCAATATGATTTTATTAAAATTCATCAATATTATTATTGCAAAATATTTTTGTTACCTACCTATAATGATAATAATCCTCAAATATATATATCAAAACCTACTAGTTAATTCACATCAGAGATACTAAGCAAAAATGTTTAGAACCGCTCAAAACTCATCTTTAAGAAATTTGAACCTTTATATCTAACCCTTATCTTACATTAAAATTGTATCCTAATTATAAAAACGAGATGGCAATGATTAACACTAACTATCTGTAGAGAAATTTTGCCAAGCTTGATCGAGTAGTTCTTGGAAAATTTTGCTAAGCTTGATCGAGTAATTATTGAAAAATTTTTATTAAAATTTAAAAATTTTCGATAATTTTGTTAATTGGCTATTTCTTTTAGGAGCTACCCCGCAAATAATGTTACATCGATTGGCATAAATTGGTACAGTCTGAAAGGCCACAGATACAACAGTATGTGTAATTTAGTTTGAAATGGGTTGATTGTAATATGGGTATGGTCAAGAAGTAATAATTAGCGTTTAATATTATGTTATTTCCATTGAGACAATTAATAAAATATTAGCTTTATTTATAAACTCCTTAAGTAATCAAAATTATTTATTATTTCAAGTGATTTAATAAATCATTCTAAGCATAATATTTATTATATTCCTTCATATGGCAAATCACCGGTTTAAAAAGAGGAAAACAAAAAACAACAATAAAGGTGAGAATGCAAATTCATTATTTCAAATGATTTAATAAATCATTTTAGCAAAATATTTATTAGATTTCTTCATATGCAAAATCACCGGTTTAATAGGAGGAAGGTCAATAATAGAAATAAGAAAGCTAAAAGACATGCAAGGCACAAATTCATTGTCTGATTCAAGCGATACATGCGATTCATGCGAGCCAAGACCATTTGCAGCTCATCCAATCTCGATGCTATATGTTGAGTAGTTTCTAACTCTTTCGTATAATAAAATTTTTTTAGTGTAGTGTTTGTACGAAAGACATCTTTTAATGTGCTCATGTCGCAATTTCCACAAAAATTTAAAAAAGCTAAAGTGTTGTTTTTACAGAGAGCCTCAGCTAAAGCTTTTCCAACATCCAAATCAAGATCATTATATGAAATATGTAAGCAAGTAAGAGTAGAGTTTACGCAAAGAGCCTCTGCAAAAGCTGATCCACCTTCACGATCGATATTATTGAAGCTAATATCCAAAGTAGTTAAAGTAGAGTTTATGCAAAGTGCATCAGCTAGTTCTTTTCCTGCTTCAGAACCGAGTTGATTGTGAGAAAGGTATAAAGAAGTTAGAACGGTGTTTATGCGAAGAGCCTCAGCCAGTTCTTTTCCTGTTTCAGAGCCGAGTTGATTGTGAGAAAGGTATAAAGAAGTTAGAACGGTGTTTATGCGAAGAGCCTCAGCCAATTCTTTTCCTGCTTCAGAACCGAGTTGATTGTGAGGAAGGTATAAAGTAGTTAAAACGGTATTTATGCGAAGAGCCTCAGCAAATGCTTTACCACCATCCACACCAATTATATTATTATAAATATTTAAGGAAGTTAGAGTAGTGTTTATGCAAAGAGCCTCAGCCAATGCCTTCCCTCCGACGAAATCAATCCTATTATCACTAACATCTAAAGAAGTCAAAGCACAATTTTTATAAAGAGCTTCAGCAAATGCCTTTCCATCCATAAAGCCAATTCCATTACCGCTAATATATAAGGAAGTCAAAGAGGCATTTTTACAAAGAACCGATAATAACTTTCCACCTTCAAAGCCAATATTATTGTCGCTAATATCTAAGGAAATCAAGGTAGAGTTTAAGAGAAGAGCCTCAGATAATGCTTTTGCACCTTCGAAACCAATATCATTCGTGCTAAGATTTAAGCATTTCAGGGTAGTATTTATGCGAAGAGCCTTGGCTAGTGCTTTTCCATCTTCAAAACCAATCTCATTGTTGCGAAGATCTAAAGAAGTCAAGGAACTATTGATTCGGAGAGCTTCCGCAAATGCCTCACTACCTTCCAAACCAATATTATTATACCCAAGATATAAGTAAGTTAAGGTATTGTTTACGCAAAGAGCTTCAGCTATAGCTTTCCCTTCTTTAGAACCAAGACAATTACTAGGAAGAATTAAACTAGTCAAAGTAGTATTTGCGATAATAATCTTTGTTAATCCTTCAATACTCCCGGGATATAAATTATCCATGCAAAAGCTTAAATTGATAACAGAATTGTTCCTACTAAGACGTTCAAATATCATCATATCAATAATTCCGTCAAGTTCCAGAGATTTAAGATATTGACATTTTCGTAGAAACATAGCGATTAAAGAACATTTAACGGCGCTTACAATCCATTCTTCATGTCTTTTGTCCTTAATAAGTACACCATGTCCAATATTAAGCCAATTCCTAACTCCATTAGTTAAAATAGAGTTAATAGATGTAGCATAACTTGCGTAGTCAAATAATGGTTGCGGATGATTTGGAAGAGTAATTTTAAAGGGGATCAATAGAGCTTTTTCTTTAGTATTTAGTGCTGAAAGATATGTTTCTATAAGTCGTATATCGTCAAGATATTCCAGTGGTTCACTCCATAATATTGGTACAATAATTCTACACCATTTACGATTTACAAGAAGGCATGAATATAAACTGTTATATTGAGTCCTAATGTTCTTGAATATTTCTAAAAGAACTTCGTCTGGTAACGACATTTTTACAAAAGATTATCTCTACTGCTCTAACATCAAAACATCAAAACATGATAATGTAAACAATGTAAATATTGTGAAACGTTGTACGATAACAAAATTTGATACTCACAATTTGTAAATCGGAACCAATAAAATTACAAACTAAACATAAGAAATTGTAAATTGCACGAAATTTTACTATGACAACTAACTTCCGACCTTTAAGTAAAAATTTTCCGTATGAAATTTTAGTTATGAGATGTATTCTATAATTCTTTATGCCGGAGGATTGATAAACAGTACGTAAATGAAAACGTAAATGATTTATCATACTGCGTATAGTACTGTAATACGTATTATAATATTAGCGAAGCTTTACTTTTCATTGATTATATATTAATTAATTCGATTCTAGCTTTCTGTTATCATTTTTATATTAAATCATGGCACTTGCTCTAAGTCAACATTTAACATCAACATCTATAAAATTAATTAAAATGCACAAGGCATAAGTATTAAACTCATTATTATTAAATTAATTCGTTTAACAATATGCAATAATATAGAATTCTTCAAAGTTCACTATTACAGTATTAGGGAATAGGGCACGGAAAATCATCACATTGGGCATGGGGCGTGACACTAAAACATCACGTGCAAATAAATAACAACATGTCACATGTTATTATTTTTCCATGTGATGTTTTAGTTTCACGCCTGTGTGCTCATGTGAAGTATAAGAATCACGCCCCGTGCTCCATTCCTATTCACTATAGATGCAGACATATGCCATTGTCATAACATCAATTGGACGTAACTCAAAAATGTGTCGATATGTCAAAAAGCCATAACTAATGTTTGCCGTAACATTTGACGTGTGCCGTAATGCCATAACTTTTGATGTGCGTCGTAACATTTGACTTATTGTTACGTGAAGAAATGTAATTGGTACAAGCGCATGAACTATGCAGTCAGTAAATGATATGTTATGCAGGGAAATGTGACAATGTAGTAATTAGTGCCAGTGCATGAAGAATGTAATCATTAAATAGTCATTAGTATTAGTAATCACTTTAATAATAATCGTGAAGGGAAATTGGGTAAAGGAGAAAGATAGTTAATTAGTCTTTTAGTTACTTGAGTAGTTCGTTAGTTAGTTCATCTTTTAGTTGGATTCTTAGTTGAATTTGTGGATAGTACTCTGGGAGTACTTTTTGGATTTGGTAATAAATAGAGAAGGCTCATCTGTCAGTTGTAGGTTTTGGATACTTTCAGTGTTTCATATAAATATAATAAATACTTGGTTCCTTGCTCTTTAATGCTTACAACCCTGAACTGAATTGGCTACGTTGGTATAAAGTCTCTCCCCTGGTTGTAACACTTATGCATAACAATTGATGTGTATCATAACATTTGAAATTTGACTAGTACCATAACTTTGATGCAACAGTTGCATTTATAAAAACGTGAAAATCTGAAATTATAAAGAAACTTTTCTTTATTTGTGATAAATTTATTGTAGCCAAACTACTGAATTTATAATTTATTACACGACCCATATAATTAATATACTAGGAATGAAGTATGAAGCATGTAGAATATGGTTTATTACCAGGTATAGGCACAAACTTGAGTGATTCTTATAATATGATAATTTAAGAATCTTTATTTTCACGAATAAAATAGAATCAAAAGGGTCATATAGTAAATTTTTTGAATTAATTTGATTATATAAATTTCAATAAATAAACAATTTTTATATTTATCCGTTAAATATGCATGAATATAATAAATAAACTTAAATAATAATCGTGTTTAAATACATTGATTGATAATCTATTATTTTTTAGATATAAATAATATAATGCTTAAAAATTATGTATAAACCTAAACAAATCCTATATGGTATTTAATCATTTGAATCTTACAGAATTTAATGATACTATTAAAAATAAATTCTGTTATCGTTAGAAATTACAGTTTTCGCTCAGCATTATTCGCATACAAAGCAGTCTCTGTAGCGAAGTCACGACTACTATTCATCAGTTTTGTCATATTATTCAATATGAAATTCTTTGATTCTATCCAGTAAAATGTACAATATGTATTATAAATTGTTATTATTGTTGTTCTTGTATATAAATTTTTTTGAATTTGATTAGAAATAGTGAATCTATTTTTCTTCTTTTATCAATGATAGTAACAAAGTTTTGATCAAGCAATAATTGAAAAAATGAAAAATTACTAAAAAAATAATTTGATGTGATCATCATATTGCTGTAACTTTGATGTTTCTGTAATGTCATAGCTTTTTCTCTATTGCCATAACTTTTATATTACCGTAACTATTGAACTAAAATTACAACAAATTTCAATTATTATAGTATTATACCTATGTTGTTATGGCACATTTGATGTGACGAACATCTATTGGACGTAATCTTATGTCTACAAATGTCTGTATCTATAAAACTCACCTAAAATATTTTGCATCTCTTTTAGTTAACTGATTTTAATATTTGGATATTTGGATATTTGGATGACCAATACATATTTTAATTTTAATGTAATGAGCATTAATATTTTATGAAATAAAATTTGTATTTATTAGCAAGAAGTATTAGATTCCCAAAAAAAGTATTTATAAATAAAGTATATGATGTAATGATTATGTATATATTATCATGTACTGTATAAGCAATTTTTATTGCTGTTATGCGATTTTTTATAATAGTTTATGCCTTTGTGTAAACTGTCAATAGTGTAGAATTGTTATAGCAATATTGCGGAGTGAACCCAAGAACATTTTAAATTAAACCTGATGAAAGTATTACTTTTAACGTTAAATATTGATGAACAAGTCAGAGTAATTTCTTTAAAATTATCTATCCCTTTACATCTAAAATCTGCCTTACCACATCATAAATTTATAAAACCATATTTATAAAATCTTCACATACATTTTCTTTATATCATTTTAATATAAGATATGATTAATAATTTCAAACATATAATATGACTTTAGTTTTTGTTTTTAAATTTTATATTAAATAAAAATCAGACATGGGTACTCTATAAGATGTACCCTTCCTGGTTTTAAAGCCTATACCCGGGTATCATTCCTCTTAATTTGGTTCAATGGGCAAATGAACACGTGCTGCGAAGCAGCACGTGTCGACCAATCATTTGCCCGGTTGAGCCAAATTTCTGTAATTCAATTTGCCGAATAATGGTGTTATCTGACAATTTATGATCATGATTGGTAGGAAGTCGTCGATAGTGTTCCTAGTTGGTAAACTTTTTGCCAATCAATAAGTTGCCAACTATAGTTGCAACTAATCGATTTTTCATATTATGTGACTAAATTCGTTGATTAGCCAATCAAACTAAAGAAATCAACACGAATTAGCCCGACTAGACAGAATATCTTGGAATTGAATTAATAATTAAATCGATCAGTTGTTTTTAAATTTTTCTAAATTGATTAGTTGAAAAGTTGTCAACTAATTGATTTTCAATTAAATGATTCGGATCACTAGTCATTGGTTGAGTTTTAATTCGAGTAAACGTAAATATTTCGTAACACATTAAAAAAAAAATAACAGACAGAAATAAATACATGATCATAAAAGTTTGTCAGATAACAAGTAGATATAGTAAAACATATTACCTCTATGCACGGGTTGTTAGGGTGTGCAGCGCTATAATAAATAAAAACATAGTTAGGGTAATATATGTCGATCATTATTTGCGGATTTTTTGTGGTTACGAAAAATTTATTTGTTGATAAATTTAAAAGTATTAATTTTATATAATTTATTTTTTTCAAATAATAAATCAGCATTAAATTCAAAGTATAAATTTTATAATTTATTTTTTTTCAAATAGTTTATTAATATTATATCTGAGTTAAATATTAATTTTGAATTTAATTATCTTCGTAATAGTTGAAGTAACTTCAAGGTACATTTTTTGAGAAAGCAAGATTAATTATAGAATTTTTTTTTTTTTTTTTAACAAATAAATAAAAAAATTTTCTTTAATATAATAGAGCTGTTTTTTTTTAAAGCTGCAAACTAACATTTTATTTACATTTATTGTCATATTAAAAAATAACATATTTTCAAATCTATTTTTTTGGATTATATATTAAAAAAATCGCTCTATTATATTGTAGCCCAAGCTTATATATTTAATTTAACTTTTATATTAGTTACATTAATAAAGTCAATGTGCTAAAAAATGTACCTGAAATATTTCATAATTTACTATTAAAATGGTACCTTTAAATTATTCACGGATGCCATAGCAAAATCCGCAAATAGTGATCGACATATTTTACCCTATGTTTTTATTTATTATAGCGCTGCAAACCCTAACGGGTTGTTACTTCAGACCCGTACGATAACTATAATTTATGAATCATTAAAAACCAGACCATACTGGACCGAAATAGACAGATTAAATTGTTGGCATTTCTAGAAGAAAACATTGTAAAGAGCCTAATTTTGATTTATATCGTCAGGAATTTTATAACAGTTGTGATATTTCTCGTGTATTGAAAAACTTGCTGGTGTACTTGATATCCAGATTCTTTGATGACTCGATATTAATTTTAATTTTATTATCAGCTTTCAACATTTGATTTTTGATTTCATTATTATTATCCTGATTTATCTCGTCAAGCCAATGACCAATTTTGTTAACAATAACAGTTGCCGTAGGCCGTTTGTTTTTATCCTGGTCCATGCATCTCATGGCCAATTGTAAGTAACAATCAGGTGTTTCCTCATCAAAATTTGGTCGTTTTCCCTTACAAATTTTTACCGCAAGCCTTAAATCAAAAGTTTCATCATAAAATGCACCTTTTCCCGTTGAAATCTCAGACATAACAACTCCAAGACTATAAATATCAGCTGCTTCTGTAAACGATTGTCCACACAGAACTTCTGGTGCAATGTATGGTATAACCCCCTTAATTTCTCCTTCCTGTCTTATCTTAGATGATATAGAAAGCCCCAAATCTGTAATATATGCACTATGTAAATGATCTTGCAAGATATTTCCTGAATGTAAATCTCGATGAAGCAATTCATGTGAATGGATTGATTCAAGGTCTGAAGCAATACAATATAACAGATTCAGTTTATCTTTCCATTTCATTTGTGCTATCGAACAAAGATTTTGACGCAACGAGCCTTTTCTTGCATATTCCAAAACGATCATATAATCTTTAGAGGTATCATGTCTTGATATTCCATAACATCTTAAAATGATGGATTACCGTGTCTAATCTCACAATACATTTTCAACTATTGTCAGATAATTTTTTTAAATAAAAAATAAAAACAAATATTATTATTTCATTAACAAAATATTGATTGTATTAATATCTTACCTCATCGGCAAATTCTTGATTATATTTATTTGAATCATGGATTGATTTAAGTGCAAGGGGTATCCAAACATTTGTATTTTTATCGAACCAATGCGCAAAATATACTGTCGCAAATCCACCATTTCCTATTGCTTTTACATATTTAAATTCATTATAAGGAATCCATAATAGCTGATATTTTTCTTCAATCAAAATTTTCTTCAATTTATCATCAATATCCTCGTATGATAATTTATTCATTTTTTTCACACTTCTTTCTTTTTGATACCAATAATTGGCTCGTTGTATGTCTCTCGGTACACCGATTCCATTTCGGTAACAATCACCAACTTGTAAAATTCCTCTAGCATGACCCTTTTCCACAGATTTTGTGAAATATTCAAAAGCTTTTTTGTCATCTTTGTTGACTCCAATTCCATATTGATAACAATATCCGACATTATATATTCCCTCAACATACCCCATATTTGCTGATCTTATGTAATATTCGAATGCCTTATGTTCATCTTTCTCAGCACCAATTCCATATTGATAACAATATCCAATATTATATGTTTCCGCTGCATATCCCATCTGTTCTGCTACCACGTGATAATTGAATGCCTCCTGCTCATTCTTTTCAACCCCAATTCCATTTTGATAACAATTTCCAACACTATATATTCCATTAACGTCCCACAAATCTGCTGATCTCTTATAATAAATGAATGCTTTGTCTTCATCCTTTTCGACCCCAATTCCATTTTGATAGCAATATCCAACCATGTATGTTCCCATGCCATGACCCATTTCCGCCGATGTCTGATAATAAATGAATGCCATATGGTCATTTTTTTCAACTCCAATTCCATTTTGATAACAATTTCCAACACTAAATGTTCCATTAGCGTCCCCAAAGTCTGCTGATTTTTGATAATAAATGAAAGCTTCATTTCCATCCTTTTCAACTCCAATTCCATTTTGATAACAATATCCAATACTATAAATTCCATTGGCATGACCCATCTCAGCAGATTTTACATAATAAATCAATGCCTCATGTTCATTCTTTTTAACTCCAATTCCATTTTGATAACAACATCCAACATTATATGTCCCACTTGCATCGCCCATCTCTGCAGATTTTTGATAATAAATGAATGCCTTATTTTCATCCTTTTCAACTCCAATTCCATTTAGATAACAATATCCAACATTATATGTTCCATTTGTATCACCCATTTCTGCAGATTTTTGATAATAAATGAACCCTTTATTCATATCACTTTCAACTCCAATTCCATTTAAATAACAATATCCAACATTAAATGTTCCAGTTGCATCACCCATCTTTGCAGATATATGATAATAAATGAACGCCTTTTGTTCATCTTTTTCAACTCCAATTCCATTTAGATAACAATATCCGACATTATTTATTCCTTTAACATGACTTATTTCTGCAGATTTTTGGTAATAAGCGAATGCCTTATTATTATCTTGTTTAACTCCAATTCCATTTTGATAACAATACTATAAATTCCATTAGCATGACCCATCTCAGCAGATTTTACATAATAAATCAATGCCTCATGTTCATTCTTTTTAACTCCAATTCCATTTTGATAACAACATCCAACATTATATGTCCCACTTGCATCGCCCATCTCTGCAGATTTTTGATAATAAATGAATGCCTTATTTTCATCCTTTTCAACTCCAATTCCATTTAGATAACAATATCCAACATTATATGTTCCACTTGCATTGCCCATTTCTGCAGATTTTTGATAATAAATGAATGCCATATGTTCATTCTTTTCAACTCCAATTCCATTTAGATAACAATGCCCAACATTATATGTTCCATTTGCATCGCCCATTTCTGCAGATTTTTGATAATATATGAATGCCTTATTCTTATCATTTTCAACTCCAATTCCATTTAAATAACAGAATCCAACAGTATATGTTCCCTTTGCATCACCCATCTCTGCAGATTTTTGATAATAAATGAACGCCTTATGTTCATCTTTTTCAACTCCAATACCATTTAGATAACAATCTACAACATCATTTATTCCTTTAACATGACCTAATTCTGCAGATTTTTGATAATAAATAAATGCTATATGATCATCCTTCTTAACTCCAATTCCATCTTGATAACAGCGTCCAACATTATAAATTTCATCAGAATCAACCCTCTACTGATTTTTGACGATCAATAAATTTCATATAATTTTCTAACACCAAAACAATATTAAAAAAAAAATAAAGTTAAAATACAAAAAAAATATATAAAGAATTATTGTTTGAATATAAATTATTCTACTTAGTCTATTTACCTAATTTTGCTAATAGAGCGATTGCTTTATCATTCTTTTTACTGGCGGCTACATTTAAATAATTTAGTCCACGCTCTTCGTCCTTTTTTACTCCAAGATTTCCAGTCACATAAATGTCTCCCAAATAATACATTGCATCAATACTTGGATTTTCTGAATTATCTGCTGCCTTTTCCAGATAATATAGAATTTCCTTGAATAATTTACTTTTTTCAGTTTCATTTGTTACTGTTATAATGTCACCAAGCAATGAAACAGCATATTGACACTGTGCTTCAGAATGATTGTGTTTATCAGCAACTTCTTTAAAAAGCTGTCTGGCTTTCATTACATTTTTTTGTCCATGATAATGCCCATAATGTAAGTAATATCCTAGCCAGAATTTTGCCAATGGATTATTAAGCTTAACATTTTCATTGAAGCATTCCCATGCGCCGTCGTAGTCCTTCTCTTGATGCATCTTTATACCATCTTCAAGAGGTGTAATGGATGATTCTACCAGAATTTCGATTTCAGAACCTTTATCTATGTCATTATAATACAAAAAAAGACACTCATTATGTAAAGAATTTTTTTAATATATTTACCTAATTTTGCTAATAAAGTGATTGCTCTTTCATTCTTATTACTGGCGGCTACTTTTAAATAATTTAGTCCACGCTCTTTGTCCTTTTTTACTCCAAGTTTTCCATTTGAATAAATATCTCCCAAATAATACATTGCATCAATACTTGGATTTTCTGAATCATCAGCTGCTTTTTCCAGATAATATAGGCTTTCCTTGTATAGTTTTTCTCTTTCAGTTTTATTAGTTACTTTTTTAATATCATAAAGCAACGAAATAGCATATCGAAACTGTGCTTCAGAAGCTTCATAATGACCATGTTCATCAGCAGCTTCTTTAAAAAGCTGTCTGGCCCTGATTGGATCTTTTTCTCCATGATGTCCGTAAAGTAAATAATATCCTAGCCAGAATTTTGCCAATGGGTTATTAAGCTCAGCATTTTGATTGAAGCATTTCCATGCACCATCATATTCCTTGTTTTTATGCATCTTTATACCATCTTCAAGAGATATAATGGGAACTCCGGGAATTTCATCATCCTCAATTTTAGGATTATCTTTAAACTTTGGCATAGTTTCTTCAGCCTTCACTCCATCAATATCTAATACCTTATCTCTAAGAAGTTGTGGGGCATCAAAAGGAATTGGAAATTCCGTGGCTAATTCTTCAAGTTTCTGCCTTAGTGTAGGAATGGTTATTCGTAATTCTGGTTGATGACACCATGCTTTTTTTTATCAATCAAATAAACAAAAAACAAATTAAAAATAGTATAAAAATAAAATAAACATAAAAATTCTTAATAAAATTACCTTCTTGAATAATTTTAATAAACTCCGATTGAATTTTTCTATTGTCAGGGTTTTTGGATTTTCCTTGTAAAACCTTTTCTCGTTTACCACTTAAAACGTGATCAATTATTTGTCTAGGATCCCAACAAGGCACCTTTTCATAACAAAGTTCCCATAAGAGCATTCCAAAACTAATAATGATCAGAGAAGATAGGATTAGAGGAGATAGAAAGTAGAATAAATTACAAATCAAAATACGTATCATTACCTAAATATTTCACAATTAAATGTATATACAGTTTGGTTTTCATGTTTACCTGCAAACATTGCTATTAGCTCAGGAGCCATCCAGCGAATAATATCAAGTTTTCTCGAACGACGTAATAAAATTATAGGATCGCTATCCACTTCACGTGCATATCCAAAGTTTCCAAGCTTTACACTCAAATCACTTAGTACCTATAATTTAATGTTAGTAATTATTATTTTTTGATATGCTAAATAAAATTATTATTTAATAGTACTTACAAAAACATTTTCGCACCTAAGATCACGATGGAAAATATTTACAGTACGTAAAAATAGAAGACCAAGCAGTATATCTTTGGCAATTCGGATTTTTCTAGTCCAAGGAATATCATATTTTTTGTAAAGCTCCATTAAATTTCCGTACTTAGCCCATTCAAAAATCATATATTTAGAGTAATTAATGGTAGAAAGACCATAAAAGGGGAGAATTTTGGGTGATACTCCTAATTTTTCGAGGATTGCCAATTCGGATTCATATTTGGCATCAAAATGTTTACATGCAACTTCATATAATGATTTATAAATTGTTTTAACGATTTTGCCTCCAATTCCAAATGTGAAAATCTTTTCAGGGTCAACTAATTCGTTTGGTTCAATTTTATGCGCATGAACAACACCTTTTTTAGTCATATGAGATTTCATAAAGTTTATATCTTGAGTTATTTCATTAAATTTATCGTCAATTTGTTCGAGAGTCTAAAATAGATAAACCATTAAAAATTTAATTTATATAATGTTTACTAAATTTACGAATAAATAATCTTACTTCTTCAGTTTGTTTTAAAGCTTTATAAATTCTTTCAGATTCTTCTTTTCTATCCGTTGCATTAGAAACATCAATATCGAAGCGTAGATCACTCATGCAATTATCAAAGTCATTTATTAATTGTTCAAATCTCTTTTTAATATCTGTTACATGAAGAAACCTTTTATAGCCTTTAAGTTTTGATACATTTTTTGTATATTCTTTGATTTGAGTTAAAGTATTTTTAAATCTTTCAAAAGCTATATAATATGATTTTTGACTAAAATCTTCCTTATTCCTTTCCATGTTTCTGACTATCTTATCCATAGAATATTCTGCTGCTTTTATTCTATCAACCATAATTCGGCAAAGTTCTTTATTACATTCTGCATTCTCATAAATTTGATAAATTTTTTCAACTAGAACTTTCACTGCGTCGATTACAGGAAGATAAATAGTAAATATATCAGTAGCGGCGTTAAAAACTTCGGTTGTAGTAGAAGCCATAGTTAAAATAATTTGACACTTATAACGATCGTACTTATGTACGAAATTTGATTATTTTAAATGTAAAAATGTAATGATAATAAGACCCTTATGTACAGTACGTCTGATATGCGTGCAAACAGGAGGGACCGTCCCAAATAAGGAAATGATGATCCCGATCATGCATATTGGTTTAGCCAATCAAAATTGTAAATCTTTATCATGCGAGAAGTATCACGTGCTAATTAGCCAATAAAATTTTAAATTTTTATAAAATGAAAAAGAACGGAATTTAATTAAAATTTATAGTTAAAATTCAAAGTAAATGCCGCCAAATGTTATTATTAAGTAAGCAAAGCATGTAT
>CAJVPZ010000483.1:0-19107 GCA_910592135.1 Racocetra fulgida | reverse complement strand
TAATTTTGCTACAAATTTATGTCTTTGATCTCTTTCTTTGTGATCTTCTTTCTCTTTTGATACTCTAGCTAATCTTCCATCATCTATTGGAAGGGCCCAGGGTATATCTTTATCCTCTATTTTTGTAGCGAACTCTATTACTACAAGCGCTCTGCCGTTTCTACGCTTAATATATATATCTTCTATCTCTTCTAATTTTTTACACATATACTTGATTTCTTGTGTTTTTATATCTGCTAGTAAATCCCAGACTGTGATGCAGTCTATATTTATACATCTTTCATGATCGTATCTTTTTCTTGTTATTTGATCCTTCTTTTCTAAAGAATCTTCACTGTTGTTAAGATTGTTTTTCATTTCTTTTATAAGGATACTGTTTCCTCTTTAACTTCTTGTCTTGACTTCCTCACTTCGCTTTGGGATCTTTTCTTTTCTCTGAGATTAAAATCAACCAGTCGCCTTCTTTTCTCTTAATTCTTTTGATTGCTGAGTTTCTTCCAAAGTTGTAGTCGAAGGCTACTTCTACCCAAGGGTTTCCGTTCTTGAATTTTTCTTCGACTTTCTTGATATGTTTATTTTCACCAAGAATTCTTTTAACATACCCAGCTCTTTCTTTTGCTGAGCTTCCTGGAAGACTGTATACTGGCACATTTGCCAAAAATAGTTGCTCATCTTCACATGATCTGTTCTTTGGCGACCAGATACTTTGCTTTAAAGTAGCTGTGAAGACCTGTAGACTACTCTCCTCTGTCTGAGTATTATTCAACTGTGCTTTGATGATTTTCATTTCTTTTTTGTATTGTGAGATTGTGTCCTTTAGAATGCCTTCAATTGGAGCTTCTTTGTCTTTTTTAATTCTTTTTCCTCCAATTGTTTTGCTTTCTTTATTGTTCTCTCTTTCTAAATCTTTTATAGATTCTTTGTCTTGATTACTTGTTTGATATTGTAAAGAGGCTACCTGCGATGCAGCTTGCACTACACCTGCTAAATCAAAGTCTGATGCCACTTGTTGTTCAGTTTTGATGTTCAAGTCTTGCATCTGTTCGACGACCTGATTTATATCTTTATCTGCTTTGACTTCTTCCTCAGGAGAGCTTCTTTTTTTTGGACCAAGTGACTGTGGTTTCTTTATCAGACCAACCTTCTCTATTCCTTCTATTTTACTTTCTTCCTTCTTAATTTCTTCTTCACTTATACTTGTAATATATTCTATTGATAATGGGTTCGTTCTTGCTATTCTAGCTTCAACTGCCTATTGCTAAATTGTGCCTTCCTGTAAATAATTCTCTGCTTTTCTGAGTGCATCTCGTATTTGACCATATAAAATCATTTCATATGCTGTAATTTTGTTTGGGTCCTGTACTATAAGATCCCTAGCAAACGCATCTATCTTATCTGGTTCATATGGGTGGGATGTATGAAGAATTTTTACTAAATCACTACTATTTAAATATCTAAGTACTTTTTCAGATGCCACATATATCTACTCCTGATAATCTTCTATCAGATTCCATCAGTTTTTGAAAATTTCTATATATTTGTATTTGCTTTGTTTAGTTTGCACGTGCAATATTTTCTTTTTGTTTACTTTATCTGATTTGTTGTACTGTCACGTATTGCTAAAAAGTACGTGTTTGTTTATTTATTTGTTTTGTTGTCATGAATCTTAGTTACGTGTTGTTCTTGTTTGAATTTTTAGGAATAAGAGCAATCTCCCAATTTTTCGAAAAAATTTTCGCAAAAGACTTTTGCTTAGTCTCAGCCTAGTACTTTGCTAACTGTTGTTCTAAGTAAATTATAGCTCTTTAACTTGCTGAACCTTTTTTCTTAAGCTTTCAAAAGTTGTTAATTAGGCTGTTTTTTGAGTAAACCTTGAATATTTGTTTTGTCAATTTTGGAATTAAGAATCAGCAGAAAGAGTTGATGATTACTGCCTGGCTCTGTTTATTTAAGATTAAGTTAATTAAAAATTATATATAATTTTTGTTTATACTATTTCTAATCTAACTAAACAGAAGACTTACTTGATCAATAAATTAAATGTAACCTGCCTCAGTAGTTATAACAAAAATTTTGAAATTTTATAATTATTTGTATAAATAGTAAATTAGATTTTATGGGTGTGACAACTTAGTGAAGTGATTAAGTTGTCATACTCCCAAGTGGCATATTGGCAAGTAGGGTTCGAAACCTATCGATAGTGAAATTTCGAATATTTTGCTTGTATAATGGCTACTGTCTTTTAATGATTAGTTAAAACAGGATCTCTGTAATTTTAGTAGGACCAACAAGATTAGAAGATCATTAGACATTTGTGTAATGCATAAGTTATAGAAGGCATGCAAGCCGATATTAGTTGGTACAAATCCAAAATAAGATCTCATGTTCATATAAACCCAAGGAACTGAAAAGATGAATGCCCACTTGGCAAGACTCGAATAAAGATATAGTACAAACTTTTAATAATAGCTATTAGAATAGACTTTATTTAAAGTCAAAGAACTGAATGCGGCAAGAGCATCCAGCAAGTTGCTCCACCAACCAGGCTGGCTTAAACATCGACCATAAAAAACAGATTGGCAAATACCATGGAACCAGAGTCTCTTTTAGGCCATCTAAATTGGTAGTCTGGAAAGATCAGCTAGAAGGTACTGAAAGAGAAAATACTAGGTTGTCTTGAAGAGGAGGTATTGGGATTTGGATAAACTTCACAAGGGCCAGGAAGTTTGGCAATGTGGTCTGCCCATAAAGGTTTAAACCTATCTGTGATAAGAATTAGTAATATGGCCTGCTCGTAAAGATATAGAATCTATCTGACAAGACTTATTCGAAAAAGACTAAGTAATATGATAATAGTGGGTATCAGACTGCTCTAGCAAATGATGTACTCGAGAAGGAATTAGCTAATCATATCAGTAAGGTTGTTAATGGGTTGGGTTGGGTTAGGTTGGGTTAATCAAAACCTCAATCTACTCCAATAAATTAGACTTACTCTAGTAGTTTGCTCTAGTTTGCTCTTTAGCTACTCTAGGTTGCTCCAGGGTGCTTCAATTTAAAGATATAAGTTTAAACCTACTTTAACTTAGGTTAGATTCTACTTCAGAGTGCTTCAGAGCAAGCTACTCTATTAACAATCCTATCTATAGGTAGTATATAATGATCCTAGAACTTGAACTAACTAATATATTGCATGTTTCAGGTGAAATTAGGATCAGAGGGTTTAATTAGATAATCTAAATAATAGGTAGATTATAGATACAGCATCTAGTGTAGAACCTAGTAATAGGCAAACTACTTAAATTAGACGCTTAAAAGGTGCAGATATAGCTAAAATATACCCTTATCAGAATGTACTTGTCTGGGTCTACTAGAAAAGAGCACCATATAATGCTATAATCTAATAAAAGCGACAAGCCAAAGAGGCTAACCTTGACTATAAAAAAAAAAAAATAAATAAATTCTTAAAAATATATCAATATAGTAATTTTTTATAATAAATTAAAATTTTTAGTTTATTATAGAAAGAATTGATTATATTTAAAGTTAAAATTGTGAATATATAGTTTTAGATTCCATAGCTTAGTTGTTAAGCTCCTGTTTTTCTACAAACAAGGTCAATAGTTTAAGTTTGGCTGGAGGTAAAATACTCTGTAATCAAAAAATTAGAGCCTATAATCGAACGCAAAGCCTTATGTGAAGTTCATATGAAGGTATATATATATCAAGGAATTCTCAAAAAGAAACTGATATAGCAGAGAGTAGGCACTACTATAGTAAGAAAAGTAGAGAATGCTATCGATGTTTGTAGAAAAGAATTGGCCTAGTATTATGGAATCACCTCTGGTATAATAATTTAAACTGGTATAGATGTGGGATCTATTTTTATTATGATAGAAAATTACTTCGAGAGTAAAGTAGCCTTAAGTCTAACTGAATCAAATTAAGTCCGATATTACAGAAAAAATATTAAAAATCAGAGACTTTAAATAGAGAACTCATTGATAGGTTCTAGGTATAGCAATTAGTAGATAATCTGCAGGCAGAGCCTTTAAATAGACAATGACTAAAGTTGTATGTGTGGCTAATTGTAGCCTTATTGATATGCAAAATGTAATACCTTCTATGTAATAATAGGTTAGTACTTAATAAAAATCACAAGGCATAGAAGTCTTTCTTTAAATCATAAAAAAAATACATGTATATATATATATAAATATAAAAGTCTACAAATTATTAAATATACAAAGTTTTATTATAATAATACTTTGTATAATTAGCAATTTGCAGATCTTAATATTTTATATCTTTAATTCTAAATATTTTAAGAACTACTAAGTTGATTTTGATAATTTAATTATTATTAAATTAAAACTTTTTTGCAACTTTATTTAAAAACAGAAGAAGTTTTTGTTTAATAAAATTTTTTACAATTAAAAGATTATTTTAACTATATATTGCATTAGATAGATTAGACTTTTAATTTAGAAAATATAGTAAAAAATTGTTTAATTTTAGTAAAAATTTTATTCAAACTACTGATAGTTAAAAAATAATACTTTTAACAAAATTACAAAATAATAAAAATATATATTTAAAATTTCAAGAAAAATTTATATATTTTTTTTAAAGATTTTTATCTTTGCACAGATGTGTTTTGCGCATTCCATAAGATCTGGTGTAATGTAAAATCAAAACAAACTATTAATACATTAATTTAAGGTAAGAGTTAGCAGATTAGATTGCAAATAAAACTAATTATATCCAAAATTTTGCAAAAAAATTTTTTTGTTAGAATGCAAAAGGTGGTTTCATAAGCAAAATTATGAGTTACAAGTGATTTTTTCAAAATATTGCTTTTTTTTGATTTTATATTACACCTGATCTTACAATCTGATTGGTCGATCAAGTGGATGTATTACAATGCACATATGCTAAATTATATAAACCTTTTTTAAATAATTTAAATTTAAATTTTTTTTTTAATCTTCAAAGGTGAGGCTATGCCTCTATCTTTATTAAAATCTAATTAAACTCTTTATAAATTAAATAAAGATATTACATTATTTGAACTTTATATCTATAAGATACTAAGACTAGAGACTCAAACAGAACCCTTGCTAATTCGAAAATTTTAGGAGTTATCTTAACCTAAACCTAATTTAAATAATTTTTTATAAATATATATATATAATTTAATATATTAACTTATTAAATTTATAATAATAGCAATAGAACTTCTTTTTTTTTTTATAATTCAGCAATCTTGCCTCTGTTTATTTGAGATTAAACTATTCAAGAAAATTTCTATCTATAGTTATCACTAATCTAACTAAACAAGAGACTCACCCTTGACTTTTTATCATACAGGTGCAACCTGCCTCAGTAGATCTTGGCCTCTCTCTAGATCCTTAACTTACTAAGGATTTATTCCCTTTGGTCACTGGCTGGCATCTATTTGCCATATCAAGACTGCCAACTTTCCCTTCTAAATTTTTCCTTCTTCTCAAGGGGCACAAGATGAAAAGTGGGAAGTTTAAAAAAAAACAAATAAACGAAAAAGAAAAAACAGAAAAGAAAGAGAAAAAAGAACAAAAAAAAACAAAAAGAAAAAACAAAAACACAGATGTCGAAAAAAGAAAAACATAAAGAAAAAAGTAAAAACAGTATAATAGCACTCATTATGCCTGTGCTAAGGCCTAAAAAATTATATATTAATTGTAACTATTAATATATCTTAATTGTAAAGCATTACTTTATCATTAAGAACTCATTCCGGTCACGTTACCCAATTAGAGTATCTCTTAAATGGGGCATGGTCTTCTTCCTATATCGTAGCACTGTATTCGATAAACAAAACAAACACGTGATTGCATTCTACTGAGTTCATCCAAATTAGGTAAGTGTAAACAATGCCGATCTTTTGTAAGAGGTGAGCTAAATCGCACACTTTTTCCAAAAAATTTAGATATTCAGCAAAAGGCGAGAGAGGATGAGAGATCCATTGTACCAATCAAAGGAGTGTGTATTCTTTTATTAAAATCACTAGCAATCTAGACCTATCCATGCACAGTACTAAGTTTTTTCAGTGAGTGATAAACTCTAAGCTTGTCGGCAAGTAGCATATAAGAACTACTTCTAAACGACAAATGCCATGCCTGCAGTAAGTGATAAACTCTGAAGCTATTAGCAGGTAGCGTATGAGAACTATTTCTAAATAATAGCTGCTGTTCTTATAGTCCCTTTTCCTATGTCTCATAGGCTAGTTCAGATATTTTTGTTTTTTTTCCAATAAAAGTTTTTAGAAAATTTTGGTCCAAGTGATCATCGGAAAAAGTTGTTTGCCAATATTCGTATCATTAATATATAAAATAATAAAATAATAATAAGATAAATATATAGGTGTAGCGACTTAGTGAAGTGATCAAGTTGTCACACCCCCAAGCGGCAGGACAAGAGTTTGAATCCTACTGGTGACAAAATTTGAATTTTACAGAATATGTTATAGCAGACTGTGCATAATCTGATGGATCATTGAATCTGTAAACTTGGTTGTACTAGGGGTTATTAAGAAGCTGTGAAACTGTAGTATGATGCATGAATTACACAAACTGAGTGAAATAGCTGTGTAAATCTAGATATTGAGGCACACAGAAGCCTGCTTGGCAAGTCCCAAGTAGAGAGGTAGTACAGATCTTTGATGGTATTATGTAAAAGATTATCTAAAGGATCTGGATACTGGTTTCATTGATCTGGACGAGGATCGGTGTTAGGCAAGCACTATACCAACCAGGCTATCAGATGTGAGCCGGAGGAAAAGGATCCAACTATGGAGACCAGAGGCAGGTCACAACCCTTTCAGGCTATCTGGATTGAGAGTTTAGATTACTGACAGAACTTAGATACTAGTGATAGTCTGTAAAGTATATACTGGGTTTGAGTGAACTCTACAAGGGCAGAAGTAGATAATGGTAGTAGCTTCAGCTCGCAAGTACTTATTCTCAGACTCAGTATAAGTTACTGAAGCCTAGGTTAGCTGGATTGTGAGTATGAAAGCTCTAGCAGATTTATCTCAAGAACAAAGGACCCCTATAAGTGGGTTTGTCTTAAAGTCCTAAGTTAGGGATTCAAAAATAAGGGGTACTAATATATTCTTGCTCGGTTAGAAAATTAATGTATATAGGTGCAGAGGGTTTAAATGGGTAACTTGGTAGGGTTATAGGTACAGCAGCTAGTATAGAACCTTCGGGTCTTTACTTAAATAGGCAATCAAAAATTGTACATGTGGCTAGTTGCACTCTTTAAATATGTATATGGTATGGGATTCTATACTGTAAAAGTTAACAATAATTGAATAAAAGGACAGCGACCAAGAGGTCACCTTAAAACCAAAAAAATAATAATAATAAGATAAATATTGTTAGTCGATATTCGTATCATAAATATATAAAATAATAAAATAATTATTAATTAGTTTACCTTCTTCTAATGTATTTGTTTTCGAACATTTACAACTCCTTTCCTCTGAACTATCATGGTTGTATGAGTACGATCGAGAGCAATTGGCATGTGAATGAGAATGTCGAGATGATTATGAGAATGTCAAGTGTGAGAACAAGAATAGTGATGATGAGAATGAAGATGTTGAGAATGTGAACAAGAAAATTCAGAAGATGAATCAGAACTGTAATGGGCATGTGAACAGTATTTTTTTTTAGAATCCATTACTTGTCATGATTTTAGGGATGGTTTAAAACAAAAAAACATTAAACACAGCATGATATCAAATAGGAAAAGACCAAAAAAAAAATCTAAAAATTTCCAAATCTAATATAAATTCAAAAAAAGATATGTTAGATAAATCTATGCTGTAGTAAAATGATTATTTTGAAGTATATTTACTTGTAGAACATCAGCAAACAAGAAAAAAGAAAAAGTCAAAAAGCCAGTAGTCCTATAGAGCTTGTCCAAAAATTTGTATAAAATAGTTACCTAAGAATACCAACAGCAAAAAAATATAAAAGAAGGTCAGAAAGCTGATATTCCTATATGTTTGACAAAAAATAAGGTGAAAGGATTATGTGAACTATTATCTATTTATAGAATTTTAAAAGAAATCAGTTGTATTTATATTAGGAAACAGAAAGCTACATGAAAGAAGAATTTTTTAAGAAAGCCAGTAAAAACAAGAGTCAGAGAAATTAAAAAATGTTCTGTTACTTTTATATCTTTTTTGGCTAAAAACAAGTTAATTTTTTTTTTTTTTTTTTTTTTTTAACCTTTGCAATGTCACGTGAAGGCGGATTTTTATTAGGTATTTTAGATAGTACATTATTGGTTAATGAGAATATATTCTAGCCATATTTGCGCCTTTTGAGCACCTAATTAGGTAGCTACCTATCACTAAGGTCTACACTAGATGCTATACCTGTAGCCTACTATTATTTGAATTATCTATTTAAACTCTTTGATGTCCCTGTCCTGTACTATCCACTTCAATTATACTAGCATATAACCTCGTGCTGCTTCTTATTAAAGACCACCCAGATCAACATCTGCTATACTACTTGTACCCTAATTCTATAGATAACCCAGTAGGGTTCTCATACTACTGGGTTGCCCTAGGGAGAGTATAGTACATACTCCCTAATTTTCTATGTCTCACGCACTTCCAGATTAGGCTACGAATACCTTCTGCAGCAGCTAAAACCACTACTAACAGTCAGGGCAAACCATTAAACTATACAATTCTGGTATCTGGTGCCCTTGCAAGGTTCATTCTGATTCCGATACCCACATCAAGCTGGTTCTTATACCAATCCCTCCCCAACTACCAAACCAGTTAGCCCAGATGGGTCATTGTACCTAGGCTTTAAGTGCTTTTCAGTTTTACTTTCCTTGGTTTCTAATTCTATAGCATAGGATCTTTTCCTCCGGTGCAACTCTGGCGGCCAAGTTGGTGGACCCTTCTTGTTCTAGGGTTTTTGTCTGGTTCTTCGGTCACCAGTTTCTACAGTACCGTCAAAAATCTTCACTACCTCCTTACTTGGGTCTTGCCAAATAGGTTTCAATTATTCTGGTTTCTTAAATTTGAATCGCCCAAAAGCTTCTATTTCGAGATGGTAATACCAAGATTACAGGTAATATACCCAACTGATCGTTGAATAATTGTTATTAGTACACAGGCCTATTTTTCTAAAAACGTCTCTGGTGAGATTCAAACTCTAGACCTGCCACTTGGGGGATAACAGCTTAACCACTACTCTAAGTCGCTACATCCAACAAGTCAATTTTATTGTCATCAGATTTATTATTTAATAGGTAAGTAAATAAACTTCATTTTATTATTTAAACTATTATAAGTAAAATAAACTATTACATCATGTATTGATTCAAATGACATTTTAACTAATTCAAATAATCATGTCAATGTTTTGATTCAAATAATATTTTAACTAACTCTGATATTCATATCATCTTTATTATAATATTAATTGAAATATATATATCACTATTATACTGTATAAAATGTAAAAAAAAATAGCATTGCAATATATGATTTAATTATTTTCCTTTATGTTTATATAATATTTATATTTGAATATCATCTTTACTATAATTAATATATAAAAAATTAAATTATGCTATTTATCAAATATGCTTATATAGAAATACACATGATCGATCATATACGTATATAACTTAAATAACTCAAAAAAAATATCTGAACTATGTACTGTATATATATTGTAGACATAATATCAACTCTAAAAAAAAAAAAAAAATTGTACTACTTCAAAAGTTGAATTTTATATAATTAAAACATGATGCGAAAAAAACTTTAATTTGTCTATCTAATATGCATATCGAACAAAGAATACAAACAAATTTTAGTAATTAATAATTAAAAATAAACTTTAATTTGTCTGTCTGATATGCATATCGAACAAAGAATATAAAATAAATTTTTAGTGTAATTTAATAATATATAATTTATCAAAAAAAATAAACTTTAATTTGTTTATCTAATACATGTATCGAACAAAGAATACAAAATAAATTTTTAGTGTAATTTAATAGTATATAATTTATCAAAAAAAATAAACTTTAATTTATCTGTCTGATATGTGTATCGAACAAAGAATATAAAATAATAATAACTTTAATTTGTTTGTCTGATATTTGTATTGAATAAAGAATAAAATAAACTTTCATTATCCTCATTTTTTTTATAAGAAGTTTGTAATAAAAGAAAGTTGTTATTTCTTTCTCAATATTGTTACTTTTTTTTATATTTTTGCTCTCAATTCTTAGTCAATAACTTAGGCTTTTTTTTTTATATTTTTGTTATGACTTGCAAAAAAAGTAAAGGAATTGTTAAAAAACCTACTATTCCATTACAAACAAAAAAATGTACACGCAGTAAAGTTCTATGTTTCTGTAGTAAATGTAATAGTATAGAAAGAGATCCAAGAGTTAAAGCTGGACATGAAGCAGAAGAACAGAAACCCTTTATTGTGAGGGAGAAATATATTATTTCAAGATGGCAGACGGGCTATCGGCTAGTTGATAACTATAATGGAGAAGGGTTCTCAGATATAGTGAACAGCGTTTTTCTAATAGATTAGGATAATATTGATTCTATGAATGGTGAAATTTGTTTGTTTTTTTTATGTTTCTTATTTCTTTGCTCATTTATTTCTTTTTTTTTTATTTTAATTACTCTAATTTTTTTCTTTTTTCTTTTTTATGTTCTATAAAAGGATATTTAGATAGTGAGGAATGCGATTTGGTGCCCTTGCCACAACCAGAAAATCTTCAGTTTCTTGTTA
This sequence comes from Racocetra fulgida, assembly GCA_910592135.1. Classification (NCBI taxonomy): domain Eukaryota; kingdom Fungi; phylum Glomeromycota; class Glomeromycetes; order Diversisporales; family Gigasporaceae; genus Racocetra; species Racocetra fulgida. The sequence goes on along the minus strand of CAJVPZ010000483.1, from coordinate 8,278 downwards.
GACAGCTTCCTGAAGATTTTTATAACACAAAGATATCAGCTTTTTATCCTAGTGAAGATTTGTCCCTTTTTTTTGATGATGAAAATGAATATGATGATATGAAGAATAATAAAACTGATGAAACTGAAGAAGAGAGAGCAAAGAAGAGAATGTAATAAACTTCAATGTACCTAATTTAAAGCATAGCCCTAAAACTAATGCCTGAACTATTAATAAATATGTACTGCAGATTGTACTATGGGTTTTTCATTACCAAAAAAAATTAAGCTTTCTAATATAAGCATTATCTCTTTAATTAAATATTTGTGATATTTGTTAACTCATATAGACAAAAACAAATATCATAGCTTTCCTACTTCAATCAACATAGCAAATAATATGATTAATATATCTAATAATGCAAAAAATTTGCTGCATGCAAATTTTGTTGCAAACTATATAATATAAAAGACATATCAACAACGAAAGTAGAGCAAACACCAAAAATACTTCGCTGTACTCATATGAAATTTCTAAACCATATTAATATCAGCAAAAGAGTATTATACAACACAATACTTTCGAAGAAAGTCAAGATAAAAAATAGTATAGTTAGAAAGCCAATAGCCCTTTATTTCATAGTAAACTTGAAAAAATCATTCGCTGAGTTATTCCAAAGGTCAGAATTTGAAGAGGCTTGTAGGAGATGGGCCTATCAACCTTCCAAAACCTAATTATCAGATATATATGATGGTAGAATATAGAAATCATTTTCTAATGGTGAAGAGATGCCATTTTTTTGCCCAGAAACAGCCAATAGCTATATAGGCCTAATGATAAATTTAGATTAGTTTCAACCATTTGATTTATCTTTATATAATGTAGAAGTTATATATGCTTTATATATAATCTTCCTTGTTATGAAAGGTTTCTGTTCTGTTCTTTTTTTTTATATTAGTTTTTTTTTTTTTTTTATATATTCGTTTTTTTTTTTTTTACATTATTTTTTTTTTTTATATTTGTTTTTTTCTTATATTATTTTTTTTTATTACACAAAAGGTTTAAACCATCTAACATAATAATATTAACCATCATACCTGGACTTTCAGAACCAAAGCTGTATTAACTAAATCACTATTTAGCGCCTATAGTTGATCAGCTTATAGAACTTTGGGAAGGAATAAACCTATTAGCTATATTTGAGTCTCTATCTGGCAAGAAAATAAAATATGTGGTAATTTGTTGTTCTAGTGATTTGCCTGCAGCAAGAAAGCTTTGCAGACATATTTTGGCTAAGGCCACATATCATTGTTGCTATAAAAGAGCCAATTACGACACCTGAAATCAACTTCATTTTGGTGATATTTCTGATATGGATTCCTGGTTTATAGAATATGACTACAACTTTATTTGAAATGATGCAATAAGATGAAAAAGTTGTAAGATTGCAGATTAAAGAAAACAATACATTTCGAATACTCTTATCAAATGATCAGAAATTTACAGGCTTTCATACTTCAATTCTGTTAGGTTTCTGGTAGTGGACCCAATGCATTGCCTCTTTTTAAGAATAGCAAATAGATAGTAACCAAATTATAGATTGAAGGTGACCAGCTAACTCCTCAAAAATTAGAAATTATGCAGTTGTTAGCAGACCAAATCGATGTATCATCGAATATTAGTAGAATTCTACATAAAATTTCTACTGGAAAAAGATTTTTAAAATTCACAGCAGATTAGTGGAAGACCTTTATCCTCATATATGTTACTACAATTTGTTGGGATCTGTTATGTAATACTGACAGAAAGATTCTGACTTATTTTATTCAGGTGTGTAGTATATTAGTTTGTAGAATTATTGATGAAAAAGATTTGAAAAAGGTGCATCAATATCTAATAAAAATAATAAAAATAATTGAAAAAATATATGGTCCTGAAAAAATATCTCCAAATATTCACCTAAGCCTCCATATATGTGAATGTGCTTTAGACTACAGACCCTTAAATTCTTTCTGGTGTTTTAGTTTTGAACAAATAAATAGATTACTAGGTAAGTAATACATATATGAAAATTAATAATTTAGCCAATATCTCTATATTCTATCTTTTACTAAATTTGTAAAATAAAATCATGTGATATATATAAATTATTATATATGATCTCAATCTTATATATATATGTATACTCTAACATAAGTCAAATAAGGAAATTTGTAATAAAAAATTTTAATGACTCAAATTTTCTTTTTTGGCTTATAATAGACCTAAAATGATAACTCTAAATAATACTATATATATATATTTATATATTATAGAAAGCTATGAAAATAGTAATAGGAAAATTAAACTGAAACTTATAAATATCATCCAAAGAAATAAATATATCGATGGATTAATTAGTAACAGTAATGATACTTATTTAGTTGAAAGTTTATTTATTTTGGATCCAAAACCATTGGCCAGGAGCTTAAGTGTTTATGATATATCCAATGAAGAAGCAATAAATTTCATTTCTATGTCTAGATCGGTTGAAGTAGAAATCGGTACTAGGACAGGGTCTGATATATTTTCTGAAATCTTTCTTATACCGAAAAAAATGAATATATATGCATCTCATAACTTTTTGAAGTTACTCACCAAATACTATAATAATGCTTATGAAACTGATATATTTGTTTATTCTGTAGATTTGGAGTCAAGTTGATAGTCATATCACCTATAATAAACTAATATAGAAGAATTAAAATAAGTGAGAAAGTATTCGGTTCAACTTTTCAAAGAGATATGAAAATTCTTCAAGAATACTTGCAAAATTTTCAGATGGTGATAATGTGACTACATATTCAGACCAGGTTCAGTTCTTTTTGAGCATTATATCGACTACTCAGAAGTGTCAACAAAGTATAATCTCGTATATATCCATTAGTATAAAAAGATAAAAGATGAAAACTTAAGATATCATCTTAATATTAGCAAAAATGATGACAATCTATGTAATGTGGAATTATGGAATAAAGAGTTTTATGAGGTAGATTGTGATTGCATAATTCTTATACATAATATACTGAGAAGATTTGTTGCTAATACTTATACTGCTAGTTCATGAAAGCCTCAGAAATATATATCTGTAATTCTTTTTTTTTTTTTTTAATGTTAAGGTAACCACTTTGGGGTCTGGCACGTTTTATTGAACTTTGATTCAAATATCAGAGCAATCTACCCCTGACTTTGTTATATTAACGAGGATACAACTAGCTATATATACAACTTTTGGTTGTCTATTTAAGCAGTCTTGCATATGTAACCCATATGAACTACACTAGCTGCCATACCTATAACCCAGCTAAGAGGATTATCTATTTAAACCCTCTGATCAACTTAGCATCGTCAGATATTCTTCTCAAAGAGGGACTGCCAGAAAGGCTCTTTAGGACTTTAAAGCAAACATATACTACTATATAGAGGGGTTTTTTGTCTTCATGATAAACCTACCAGAATGGTCTATGTCTCACACATGTATCACCTAGATTTTTGGTAACTTATGCCTAGGTCACAGTCAAATACTTGCGGTTTTTTATCTCTGCTATCATTACCTACTTCTTGCCCTTGCAAGGTTCACCCAAACTCCAGCACCCACTTTACGAACTATTAACAGTACTTCGATGCCAACTGTTAGTGCTCCAAACTTCTAATCCAGATAGCCTGGAAGGGACCAGTGGACATCTCCTGGTATTCTGAATAAATTCTTTTTCCTCCGGTTGTCTGACGGCCTGGTTAGTATAGTGCTTGTCAAACACTTGGTCCTTGTTCAGTTTGTCTTCAATGTCCGGTTTCCCAGATGATAATCCTTTACGTAGCGCTATCAAAGATCTATGCTACCTCTCTACTCAGAACTTCCCAAGCGGGCTTCCGTATCCTCTGATCCCTTAGATTTATTTGGCTGCTTCACTTGGGTTTTATGTAACTTATGCATCATACTACATTTCACAACCTCTTAATACAAGTTGGTGAGACCAAAGTCACAGGTGTTTACCCGATTGATATGTTATACAGTTTTACTGTAACGCATTTTCACAAATTCAAATTTCGTTACTAGTGGAATTTGAACTCTTGTCTTGCCACTTGGGGGTGCAACAACTTACCAACTACACTAAGTTGCCATATCCTTATGTCTGTAATTCCTTTAAATAGAAAATATCATATCTAATTATATAATATATAATTTATATTATATATAATTTAATTATTAAATTATAAATGTGATCTATTACTATTTTAAAATTATATATGATCAGAAACCAATATTTTATGTATATTGATATATTTAAGAATTATATGTATGTTAGCGATGTTAACCAAACTAGTTGGGATATCTCAAACTATGTGATAAATAATATTGCATTAAGTATTTACCTTCTTATTATTATTTCTGAAATCATATGATGCTATTCATTATATAGTTTGGGATGTCCAAATAGTTTGGGTAATATTATAATGTATGTATATACATATTTGATAGAAATACTTTATCATTATCATTATACAATATTTTTTATATAAATAGCTATACTTAAACAAATATTATATAAAGATAATATATATTTTTTATAATAATATTGGATGGTTGATACTTGTTTCTTCAAAATACTATCTAATTTCATCAAGCTATTTTCTTAGCTGATATTTACTGATACTTTCTGTTTAAAAGCTAAACTCCTTACCTGGAGGCTTGGTTTAATGACGGTCAGACCCAATGCACAGGGCAGATTACAAGTTCTTTGGACACCGTGAGAACTGGGTATATGATGAGCGACCTTGTAAAAGATACTAACCAGACAGATTTATTTTTAATATCATTAGAACCCTATAACCTGTCCACCTGCTACAATAAATTTTTAAAATATTACAAATTACCTCTTATAATAATACCTATTACCAGAGATGTTACAGAACAGCCTTTGGACAAAGTTTAAACATCTTGAACATTTTTAAATATTAAAATTGCTCAAAATTTTATTAAGACAACCTATTTCAACTTTCTAAGTAAAAATGTTTAAAATTAAATAAAATATATAATCATGTTTTTTTAAAATAAATGGTTTAATTATTAAAGCTTAGATAAGCTTTGAACACTTGGACATTTGGACGTTGAATATGCCAAAAAAGGCTTTGGATATCAAAAATATACATTCCTGCCTACTACTATTGCTTCTTTTATACTACATTTACATTTATACTGGAACCAAAGTCAAAATCTTAATCTTATATTTTCTATATACAAACACTACCAAGAAGCACATATTTACCTTCCTTATGATTCATTTATCCTTTCCAACCATATCCAACTTAATCATAATTCTATCAAACAATATCTAAACACACCTCTTAAAACTAATCATCTAACAACTTCCTCAACATACTCACTAAATATTGAAAACAATTTTTTTCTAAACAATGAAATAGAATTTCCTCTTACATTACCACTCACTCTATCTGAAGATTATCACACAAACCAATCTCTAAATACACTCAACATAACTCAAAACTTTTATGATCAATCTACATTTACACTTGAACAAATCAAAATCTGCTCTCTCAATATAAACAGACTATCCTATTCAAAACAAACTTTACTTCACAACTTCATCACTAAAAACCAAGTAAATATTTTTGGTCTTTTTGAAACTCATTTAGGCATCAAAGAAGCAAAACTTCTCCCACTATCTCAAAATCTTCCCAACTATACCAACCTCTGGAGTGAAACTGATAACACCAGACAAGGTGGAGTTAGACTCCTAATATATAAAAATCTCTCTAAATTCATCAGCAAAATACAAGAATACAAAGGCTACATTCTTACTATAGATCTTTCTCTACTCAACTATCCTGTTCGACTTATACAACTATACTTTTCTACTAAAGAAAAACAAACTCTCAAAAAAAAAATATATAAAAAAACACTCCTTTTTATCCAAAAAACTAACTACAAAATTATTATCATGGGAGATTTCAACGCAACACCAATCCTAAAATAGATCAATTACCACCTAAAAAAACTCAAACTCCAGAATCACTACTAATTAAATATCTTAAACCTAACTTCTATAACACTTTCAGAATATTTCATACTAACCTTTCTAAATTTACTTGCTATCACAAAGAACATCAAAGCAGAATTGACCAAATTTGAACAAACTTACACATCATTACTTAATACAATTCCTATAGACTCAGACCATAACATCACTCTTTTAGAAATTACTCTATCTGCTACTTCAATATCACTTCACAAACAACCCAAATAGAAAATAATTCTTTGGAAATATGCAACTGCTGAACAAATAGAAAAATACTAAAATCACCTAGATGAAAATCTTAAAAAGATTAAAAACCAAATTACATATATCCAAAATCAACAAGACTTAGACAAAATTTGGAAAGTTATCAACAAATCCTTTATAAAAGCAACCAACAAACATATTCCATACAAAAAAATAAATCCTAACAAGAAAAAATAAGCTACTCAAAAAATTAAATATACACCCACCTATTTTTAATACAAAGCACTTGTTAAAATCAAAAAATCACTTAAATCACCCAACCTTTCTAATCACCTTCATGAATACTACCAAAAATTTCAAAGCAACACACTATTAATATCTAATATTCCATCTAACTTTCATCTATCTTCTCTTCGTAATCTTCTCAAAACTGAAACCAAAAATCTAAAAATACTAATAGATCAGAAAAATAGAAAACAAATATAATATGAAATCTCAAACAAACTTCAAAAAAGAAACTTAAACTTCACTGAAAACCCAAAACTATTTTTTAAGAAAGTTCTAGAAAGATATGGGGCGTCAAAAGTAGAAACCAAGGAATTTGACAATTTTTTGAAAATTAATCTGTTTGATTGATCAGGTGTAAAATTTAAAGCCCAATCTTTTTTGCTTAATAATGAAAGTCTGATCATTTAATAAATTTTTGCGATACATTGGTTAAAAGCTTTTGACGCCATAATCTAAAAATAGATTTACCAGTGCAAATGTTAGTATGATAGTGATCTACAGATCTAATAATCCTGTTTAAACAGGTTTGTTAATATTGAATAAACTATTTTTAGATTGTTTTGATTTTGTATAACAAAATAGTTTTTGCTGATTTTCTCAAAACCCATGATCAGCCAAATTCCTTGGTTTTTACTTTTGACGTCCCATATAATAATAATACTAACTTAGACAGATTTCTCCTTCAGAATTCACTACTAACAAATCCCAAAGACATTAAAGAAGCCACCCAACAACACTTTTAAAACTACTTTCAACAACTACTCCTACCTATTCCTCCTGACTTTGACTTTTATGATTTATACAAACTATAACCTAAACTTGAGATTCATTATAGCAGCCTTCTTGCAGAAATTTTTGCTGACGAATGGAGCAAAACTATAACTCAGCTACCCAACCAAAAAGCTTCAAGTTCTTCTGATACCAACTATGAATACATTAAGTTTGCTTTACAGCAAAGTCAAAAAATATTCAGACTTCTTCTATCTAAATGCCTATAACTACAGCTAATACCTACAGATTAGAAAACATCCAATATATTTCTTATTCCAAAAAAATCAACCTGGGACTACACTTTAGATCAAGTCCGCCCAATCTCACTTATAGAACCTCTAAAAAAATGCCTAACCAAAATCTTTACACAAAGACTCGACCAAATAATTAACCAAAACAACCTTCTTAGTAACCTCAACTTTGCTGCAACACCTAATGTCTCTACATATACACTAATTCAGATCTTACACAATACAATTGAACACTATAAACATAACAAAAAAGAGGCTTGGATACTTTTCCAGGACATGTTCAAAGCTTTCAATAAAATTAACATCCAATGTCTTGCACAAGTGTATAAAAGAATAGGTATGCCCTAACAAGGCATAAACTTTATAACAAATTTACACCAAGACCAAAAAGCAAGAGTTATAACAGCATATGGCCTAACAGATCCTATCACACTCTTCTCTGGCATTGAACAAGGAGAAACATACTCTCCACTTCTTTGGAAAATCTATTATGACCCTATCTTAACATATATAAATAACAAATACCAAAACTCTTTTCTTAAAATTCAAGCATTATCTCCTACTGAACAAATTCAAAAAATACATCCCTCACAAATTACCATTCCTTCACTGGCATATATGAATGATACCATATGGCATTGTGAAAACAAAGACTGCCTACAACAACTACTTAAAGACATTGAACAACTTTACAAACTCAACAACATC
>CAJVPZ010000482.1:0-19109 GCA_910592135.1 Racocetra fulgida | reverse complement strand
TAATTCATAGTGCTAAATTGGTCAAATTGCATCTAAGAACCTATTTTACAGAGTTAAAGGCCTTTAGCTTTCATTGGACACATATACAGTATAAAGATAAATAGAAAATTTTTTTTATTACTATCTTGCAAATAATTAGATTTGTTTGCAAACCCAACGGATCCGTTTTCCTAGTATTTACAAGACCATAATGTATATACGTACGCACGTACTAGGGTGGTAACTCAACTAAGTAATCAAAACTATAAAAGCAGGTTATAGAATTTGTTATATTACAGACGCAAATAAAAGATCAATAATTATCGTTACTACTATTAATAGATTTATTAAAATTAATGAATTTTAAAATAAATCAACTTATCGAAAACCCAAGGAATTACATAGAAATGTTCACAAGTGCTTTATTAAATGTTGGAGTATAAAGTTACGCTTTAGAATTTTTATAATGTATAACTTTTGAACATTTTCGTTTAATAAAACATTTAAATTTTTAATAATTAGAGTGAAAAATTTATATCTTAAACGTATGATTCTAGAACTTGCAAAAAATCGACCGTAAATTTTTAGAAATAGTTTTACTCAAAAGAAATTCTAAAAAGAAGCGCAATATTCAGATGAATTATCTAGAAATTTGTGTTGTTCTTTATAATTAATCAAGGTAAAATGATGGTTTAATCAATCATTTTATTTTCACTAATAGAATCTGATCATAATAAAAATTACTAAGATTGCGATTTACTTACCGTAGTTGAGTTACCACCCACGTACGTGCGTATGTGTGTTGTATGCTACGTAACATTGTGATACTGTTGAGCATGGTAAATGCGTATGTGCATAGGTATAGTAATTTTAACAACGTGCTGTTTTATTAATTAGACAAATGAGATTCATGAGTGTTTGTCTTGATTGTTCTGGAGTATTAAATCCGAAGTTCTTTTTTTTTGTTTTATCATCAGATTTACAATCTACTTTTAAAATTATTAAAAACTGCAATAATTTTAAAATAATAAAAAAAGGATAATAGATAATGAACCGCATATCGTGTAACAGTTAATACATGTTTGATTACCGTAACTGTACTTGTAGTTTTTAATTTCTGCAAATAATTACTGAAATCTGAATTTCATTTGTTGTGCGCACAAATATAAATTGAAGTTTTTTTTGTGACAAGAAGACATAATTTTTTTTTTTAAGTTAAAATTGATACACTTTCTTTATAAAAAGTTTTTTTTTGAATGTAATCAAGAATGTCGGGTACAAATTACCAAAGGGATGGCAGTGGTTATGAAGATGAATTGCCAGTGCACCAGTCGGAATTAGAATTAGAATCTGATATTTTACAATTTAACAATATTAGTCGAAATAATCAGAATATTAATAACTCTTCTACATTGTCACATCAAATTCCGTCAAGAACTTCCTCATCTAAAACAAATCTACTTAAGAAGATAGGACTTTGGAAGTTTTTCGAAGCCGATGATTCATCAGTTACCACTTCTTTTCTAGAAAATGACTACGTTAAAGTGGTTTTTCACGTCCACCTCCCGCCAAAACTTGAGAATATCTCGAGAGATTTTAATTTAATAGATAAAGCAACTCCTTGCGTAATTGGTAATATTGACGAACTCGGTAACTGGGAAAAAGAGTTGGTTCCACTTAAGCAACCTTATTCTAAACCACTCAGAGGATTGTATGGGGATAAAAACAGTACTTATTGGGTGTCTGAACCCGTTATGATTCCAATAAGTAAGTTTCATGAAGGTGAGATTAGATATAAGTATGCCGTGCAAATTGTTGAGAAAATAGATAAAAAAAGTATTAAAGCTGAAGAAAAGAAGATTAAAGAAGCCGAGAAGAAAGCTGAAAAAGATAGAAAGGAAGCTGAGAAAAAGGCTGAAAAGGAGAGGAAGGAAGAAGAAAAGAGAGCAAAAAAAGCTGAGAAAGAAAGAAAAGACGCTGAAAAGAAAGCTGGAAAGTATATGAAAATTGATGATATTAGTCAAGATAGCGAAAATAATAGGGACAACGATGGTAGTCTCTTGAGGGAAGAGGATGTCGGTGATGAAAAACCTGGTGATACAAAAAATAACGACAACGATGATGATAAAGGTGAATATGTGGCCAAGAAAGACAAGACGGATGATGATAAGGATGATGATAGGGACGATAATAGGGATGACAATAAAGATGATAATCAGGAGGATAATAAGGATGATACTAAGGATGATACTAAGGATGATACTAGAGATGATAATAAGGATGATAAAAAGGATTATGATGACCCCATGAGACCCGAAGAAACAGAGAGTGGCGCAACAGACAAGAAATCAAAAGACAATGAAAAACTAGACAAGAAAATAAAAGATGAACCTAGAGTTTTTTGGTTTCATGAAATTATCCATGATGCCCTAGATTATCGTACATTAAATGTAAAAGGTGAATCAACTAATCAGTTTGATATAGTGAGCAAAATAAACATTGACAATCGTTCGTATTATAAGCATGTTCATGATTACGAATTCTTTAAAATAATCTGGAAATCGCTTACTCCTGAGAATGCTAAAATAAAACTTAAGGAATATCTAGATATTTTGGAACGGTTTCCAGATGAGACTCTATCAGCGGTTGATGTAAGCTTTATCGAGGATTCACTTAAAAGTACAAGCGATAAAGAAAAACGTCTATTTTTAAGTATTGTACTAGGATATTACATTATCACACGTTCTAACACATTTGGGAATTATATGCTCGGAAAAAAATTTCCTTCTCAAAATGTATTTGAATGTATTGAAAAATTTCGTCCAGAAGACTGGTTACCCAACACTACAGAAATACTCTTAACTACTCTTCGTGCATCGATTGTACGTGATGTACAATATGGTGATCATTTTTGGGTGAAAGCTATGTTTACATTTGCGCATTCTTTAGACCCTGAATATAACTTCTTGGATTGTGTTTCTAATAAATTTGACGAAAAATATTCAGACTCACTCGTTAACTTTTATTTTCCAAAATATGTTACTCCTAGTATTAACAAAATTGAATCTGATGAAACTTATTGTAGAATTGCCAAGGTAAGATTATGAGCTTGTGAGATTGTGAATTTGTGAGCTTGTGAGCATGTGAGCATGTGAAATTGTGAGCTTGTGAATTTGTGAGATTATATTCTATTACGAATTAAAAATTTAATTAAAAACTAACATTATTTATTATTATAAAGTGGATGATGAAGATATGCAGTAATATGGATCAACTATCAAAAGTATGGAGTTTCTCGATAGAACACACAAGATCTAGAGATATATTGTTGCGAAAAACATTCCTTGAACGCGTACAATACCACATTTCATCTGTCTCTGCAGAATTATTGCAAAAACATTTTGCTGCAATCTCCAATGATTTCAAGGCAGATGTAGCAGATCCATTTCGAAATGCTACTTTTGCTTTATTAGAACGTACTTTTGTTCATAAATGGACAGCCTCCAATGTAGATGCTATATATTCCATGTTACAAAATGATCAGCTTGAATGGAGAAAAGATCATCATCTTCGAGCACTTGAAATTATTTCAATCTCAAAGAGCAAATTATTATTAAATAAATTTCCTGCGTTGCTTAAATTCTGGTTTAACAAATATAGTAAATTTATTAATTTAGCTAATTTAACCGAATCGGATGAAATTCCCAATATTTGTGAACGTTGGTATTATAGTATGCTATCTCTTCTTGATTTCGCCTCCGGTGACTGGAAATACGTTCATGATGTGTTTGAAAATCTATCATATATATTTAATATTATAAAGAATCGACCTGATATATTAGATAAATTAATCAAAATTGCTATTGATCGTTGTAATCAGTGTAGTGATACCAGGATCTTTAAAGCCACTAAGCATATTCACAAATTTCATAAACTTGGTCAGGATCTTGTTACACCATTTGCTCAGATGGTGAAAGGAAAAATCATTGTTAAAAATATTGATGACACGTTGCTACAAAAGATGCAAGAGATTTGTGCATGTAAATCGGATGTTTTGGATGTTCCTAATTCGTAAATATCTTTCACTTATAAACAGATTACTTAATTGCATATATTCTATATACTAATATCTATTATTAAAATTCATTATAAAATAGGTTGTGTGAAGAAATATTATTATATATCGTGGAAAAATTGAACACCTTACATCCCTTACCTGATAAATCCGATTCTGAAATTTCTTCTACCTCATTAATTCTTCTCCGTCATTCCAGATTTTGGAATTTGATATTAGATCCAATTGGTGAAGTTACAAGATTGAAATCACATCCATATATTAAACAAGCTCAAAGTATCATTCGTAATTTCGAAAAAATCTTGACACAAGAATCTATCACCTTCCTAATCTTACAAAGACTTCTTCTTAATAAAGATGATATATTAATTCGATTTTTTAATTCTGAAAAAATTAATAAATCAACTATTAATAATTTAAGAGATCAATGCAAGAGTTATTTGAATAAAAAGGATCGATTACATACTTTTTATACTCGATTTTGCTCTCAAGATAAAGTTAGTGATCTAAATTTGTTTCTTGATGATATAAATGAAAGATCAACAAAATTGGATAATTTAACTCTTAAAGAGACTCAATCACCAAATCATTGGGAGAAACATGAGATTTCAGAGGATGCTGCAAATATGGTATATAAGTTAATTGATTCCCAAACTTTTAGAAATATTTTTGATAATGTAATGAGAATTGAAGGAGGGCCCGTTTCTACGGAAAAATTGGTCGGATCAATTATACCATCAGTAAATGAGGAATATAAAAGATTTGCTCGACAATACCAAACTGAAAATTGGAAAACTCTTAAATGTTCAAGTCAAATTATACTTTGGCAAAGAGTTAATCAAGGAAATGTTAGAAATGAACTTGATTTTTTACAAATAAAAAAATCTGATCTATTGGTGCAAACAATGATACATATGACTCAATTTCCTATATATGTTGAAAGACTTCAACAATTAAATGGAATTATTTTAATGTTCAAGGTTATATGTACTAAAGGTGGCTGGTTTAGTACTATGTTAATGATTCTTGAAAATGAATATTTATGGCTTGGTGCGCTTAATAGTTTTTTCTCCTATTATAATAAGCACCTATCATATATTAAAGATAATTGTTGGGAATTAATCAAAGCATTATCAATGTCTCATGATTTTATTAATTGGCTTCGATCTATAGCTGAACATAATATAAAAAATTTGATTAATAGTGTAGATGACCAATCGGATGAACGACTTATTCAGGAAGAAACAATGTCTTCATTAATTCAAGTCCATCAAGTTTTAGTACCAATAATCAAAAGTGATGAAACCTTGACCATTAAAAAGCTCTTGAGAAAATTGGTAACAATTGTGGATACAAATCCTAAATTAGGTCAAAAAATTGAATTATGTAATTGTAATAGAAAAGCATTGGAAAATTTAGTAAAGAACATTGATAATAAGACAGAAATTACTCAAGAACGAATTAGTAATTCTGTTAAAAAAGGTGTTTTTACTTTTCAACGACTTGAAAATGATGATAAATGTACTGCTACTTTATCTTATTCAACCCGAGTATTCGCGGAAGCTTTAGAAAAGCAAATGACAAAGTTTACGCTAAATGATCTACTTGATTTACGAGGACGTGCCCTTTTGATTTCAAAACCTGGCATCACCTTGGACGTGGATAGTCTTGGAGAGGAAGGATTACAACATGATATGGCTAAAAAGACAATGATTGAATTTGTGGATCAAGTTGATTTGGCACAAGAGATTTGTGGATTGGCTTCGGAATTGATTCAAATGGGGCATTTTAAATATAGGAGGTTTAATAAAGATGTTAAAGGAATCAATGAAATGGAAGGTTTACTTGATGAATTAAGAGTGGCTTTAGATGAATGGTACTATTAAACTTAACTCTTTTATTATTAATTAATCAAATTCATTAATTAATTATCATTAACTAAAATTATATTTCACTTTAGGAAAAAGATTGTGAACAAAGCGCAGGAAAAATATTATTACCTGACTTTCTTTCCAGCTAGACAAATTTTGGTATTCTACGACTATTTTAGTCAAAGTGCTAAAGATAAAGAAACAAATATCGAAGAGTGCAAAGCTCTTATAAATTTTGTAAATACTAGTATCGAATTACCACCGTCGGATGTAGTATTAAATAATATACTTAACGATAACACTCTTAATGATGACACGAATGATGATATAGATACTCCGATGGAAGGTAAATAATTATAATGTATTTTTTTTTTTAACTATCAAATAGTATTACATTAAATAATCTTACTACGTATTTTTTATAGTATACAACGATAGTAGTTTTAAAACGAATGAATTGGTGAATAAAGTTTTTGGACAAAGTTATTATGAAAACTTATGCGCGTTAGGAAAGATACTAGGATATTTGTTTAGAAATATTTATAATAAACCAAAGCGAGTATCACGAAACAAAATAGAAATAGTAAAATCCGATTTCGTTTTTTCAGGAAAATTATTTGTGGCCGCATGTAACGATAAATTACTCGTTCCAAATATTATAATGTCATTATATGTTAATCATGAATCATATCCTCAACCATGGCAAATATTAATATGTACTCCATCAACTACTTTGGAAGAACTTTCAATCTTCACTAAACGATGTTTCTTTGCAGCAAAAAATGGATATGAGAATTATTTATTTTGTATTGCTAATTTAGAATTAGTCGAGTTTGAACTGCAATATCAACTTGTAAACATTATTAGATCAATGAGTGAACAATATGATAAATATTTATTGGCTCTCATATGTTGTCGAGAATCTGGTGTTCATCATCATATCCTGGATCAATTTTCTCAGGATGTTCATACAACAAATGGACTTGATATGAAATCCATGAAAATAATATATCAAGAATTATGCCCAAACGTTTTTTGTGTGACGTCGGAGTTTTCCGGTCTAGGAAAAACTGAATGGATTAAAAATAAAAGCTACGAATTAAAGAAAGCTCCAAATAGCTTTTTAATTAATGATGATGTTGATTTTAGAACATTGGTTAAACGATTTAAAGAATTTAAGATTCAATCGTTTGAAAGTTTACATCTGAATATAATATCAGCTAATCATCCTAGAGACGTCAATATGTTTATATTTGAACTATTAACTTTAGGAATGGTCGTAAATAGTATCGATATAGCTCGTTTGCTCAATACTAATATATTCATTGAAATTGCTTCAACCGCCGATCAATATTTGTTTAAATCTATACCAATAGTTCATTGTCTTGCAAATACTGATTTGAAATGGGACATTAGAAATCTCAGGGTATCCAAAGAAATACATAGTCCTATTCAGATAGTTTGTCATTACTTATATGCTTATGAGAGAACCATAGATACTAAAAATCTCTTATTCCATACAATCGGGCCTGATGCTACAAAACCTATGCCTGATGAAGCATGTCAAGACCTTATTAATAAATATTTATTTGATAATGGCACTAGTAAACAAGATATTACATCATTCAGATTTGTTGAAATATTCGTTAACGTCTTTGCTGATCAATTGGTTCGTTTATCTTCGAGTCAATATTTCCAAGTTGAAAATTTAAAAGTCATGATTAAAGAAAAAGAAATTCGAAAAACTTTACTTCGAACTTTATTAGATGTATCCAAAGATTTTGCAACATTATCATTTAAAACCAAAACTGCACAATTAGAGTCAACAACACCATCAAATAATGATAAATTGGCAACCATAGTTAATTGGGATGATTCAAATCATCTTTTGGTATTTTTCTTATCACAAATACCAGATGCTATTTGTGCTTTATATCGTGATGAGAAACGAGTTCCTGAAAATGTTAAGAGATTATTAAAAAGTCAACATACTGATAAGGATAAGAAATTTCAATTGGAAAATTATAATACAATGGATACATCACAATTATTGGAAAAATTGGAACGTTTGGCAAGAAAAACCAACAATAAAATTAAGTATCCTCGTTATGCATTATCGGCAGATAATTTAATAAAAATGGCCTTAATTTTGTTAAGAGCTCGTGCCAACATTCCGGTAAACTATTACACATTATTAACTATTAATCCAAAGTTAAATAATTGATTTGCTAAAAATCAATTAACTTTTTTATATTTAGGTGATAGTTTGTGGTGAAGCAGGATGTGGAAAGGTAAATTAAAATTTCCCATCAAATTTTATCAAATTTATACATTATTAAATACTAATAAAAGGTTATGGTTATTATGGATTTTTTTTTTAGACAAGTTTAATTGGTTTTCTTGCGCAAGTAGTTGAAGTTGAGTTTAGGTCATTAGACTTACATGCCGGTGTGACCGAAGAAAACATCTTATCTTTTATGGAAGAAGCTCAAAAATTCGCCGATACTTCTGAACTATGGTTATTCTTTGATGAAATAAATACATGCAATCATATAGGTCTTCTCGCAGATTTAATAGCTCATAGAATGTTAAATGGTCGCCAAATACACCCTAATATTAGATTGTTTGCAGCATGTAATCCGTATCGTATACGTACAAAGGATCAAAGTAATGTTGGGTTGTCTACCAAAGCCAAAAAGAAGGAAATTAGATATGAGGAACGTAGCAATTTAGTATATCAAGTTAAGCCATTGCCCGATCAAATTCTTGATTATGTTTGGGATTATGGAATCCTCCAAGAAAAAGAAGAAGAAAGATATATTCAAACCATGGTTCTTGAAGCATTAGAAAGTGATTTTAAAAACCCAGATATGTTTGCAAATTTAATATTTAGATCTCAAGTATTTGTTCGAGAAGAAGAAGAACCTTATAGTGTCAGTCTTCGGGACGTAAAACGAGCAATTACCCTAGCAAAATTCTTTAGCGACAGTTTTACAAAAAGATCACAACTAAATGAGAAAAATAAGTATCCTCCAGATGATGGGTTCGATCTTTCACTTAGATGTTATGTATTAGCATTAGGTCTTTGTTACCAATGTAGATTATATGATCAAAACATTAGAAGAAGATATCGTAAAGAAATGGCAAAAATTATTAGTGAAGATATGAGTAAAGGAAGTAAAGGGAGTAAAGGGAGCAAAGGGAGTAAAAGTACAGGCTACAAATTTAAATTTAGTGAAGAAGATTTTAGTAATATTATCAGACAAGAGCAAGAAGATTATATAGATAGAATGACATGTCCTCCTAATACTGCAAAAAACGAAGCACTCTTGGAAAACGTTTTGGTTATGATTGTTTGTATTCTTACCAAAATTCCTGTATTTATCATTGGAGCTCCTGGGTAATCAAATATTGTTATAAATATGTATTCACTTTGTGTATCCCCTTTGTGAATTCAAATACAGTACATTACTAATATAATAATTGTTATCATAGTTCATCGAAATCCTTGGCGGTTAGGCTTGTAAGTCAGAACCTGAAAGGATTTGATTCCGAAGATGATTACTTCCGAAAATTACCACAGGTATATATATAGTTTTCATACATTTCACTAAGAACAAACATCCTTGAACTAAAATCTCTATAGGTCTATCTTATTCCACATCAAGGTTCATCATCATCAACGTCAGATGGTATTTCAAAAGTATTCGAAAAAGCCAACAATTATCAAAAAACAACCTCTAAAGAATTTCCTGTGATAAGTGTTGTCTTGCTGGATGAAGGTAAATATAAAATAATGCAAAAAAAGATAAAATTGTTTCGTAAGATAAAATTATAACAATTATTCTATGATTGCATAATATAGTTGGTTTGGCTGAAACAAGCCCATTTAATCCATTAAAAGTCCTTCACTATTTACTTGAACCACCTTATGGATCCGATAGTCAAACTGTTTCAGTGATCGGAATATCTAATTGGAGATTGGATAACAGTAAAAGTAGTAGAGCTTTGTTGGTCCAAAGGTTGATTTTATCATTTATTTTATATACAGTCTTTTTTTTTAAAAATATAGATACATATTAAGTTTCTTTGATAATAATAATATAGGCCTAAATTCGGTCGTAATGATCTAGTTGATACTGCAGTCCGCTTATTAAGTCCCAGGATTGAAACAAATGAAACAAACGAAATTCAAACAAACATATCAAAAGTCTCTCTGGAACCACTTGCCGATGCATACTCGACCTATGAACAAACTGGTCAAGAATTCGCAAATTTCCATGGCCTACGTGACTATTATGCTCTTGTAAAATCCCTTTCAAAAACTGAACTCACACCAAAAAATATCCAAAAAGCTCTGACCCGCAATTTTGGTGGTACTGATAAAACTCAAGAGTTATGTGAAAAATATTTTGCACAAGTGCTCAGAAACTTTAACCAACAATGTGAATGGGAGTATAAATCTTTACCAATAGAAGATTTAATAAATGCAAATCTTGATGACAAGGATGCAAGACACTTGATGGTTATCGGTAAAAGTGATTCTATAGTAAATTGGTTAACATACAAATTGAGGAATAGAAATTTGGATCCGGTTGTTATTATGGGATCTCAATTTCCTGATGATCAGGATGATTATGCATATAGCGTATTAAGTAGGATCATGGTATGTTTTTTTATATAAATTATATGTGCACATTTACTGTAAATATTTTTTCACAACATCAAATTGATAATTCTATAGATGTGCGTTGAAACGGGAAGACCGTTGATTCTTACTGATTTGGAAATTATTTATGGAAGTCTTTATGATTTATGGAATCAGAATTATATCGTTGCAGGTAGTGCAGACAATCCAAAATACTATACTAGAGTGGCTCTTGGTGCTTATGCAAATCCTATGCTGTAAGTATAATTATAAGTAATAATAAGTAATAATAAGCTGCAATTACATATTTACTCAAAAATGTTAATATGCGAATAGTTACGTTCACGAGGCATTTCGATGTATTCTTGTTCTCGATGAAACAAAATTAAAGACAGCCGATCCTCCACTTTTAAATCGTTTCGAAAAGCAAAAGATGACAATCAAAGATACTTTGACCACAACTGAATATCAAATAGTTGAGCAATTACTAACATGGGTAGAACAAATGTCAAAGATTTTTGGAACACAAGGCAACCAATCAAAACTAAATGAAGATTTTAAACAAAAAGATTTGTTTATTGGATTCGATCCTGATGAAACTATTCAAAGTCTGGTCATTGATACCAAGAAAAATTATCCAAATAGTGATGACCGAGATATCTTGATGAAATGTAAAGAAAAGCTGGTGGCTATTGCTTCAAGCGATGGTATTATCAGAGCTGAAAAATCAGAGTTAGATGATGATGAGAAAAGATATTGGAAAAAAATCTATTTCGAACATCAAAATCATGATAGCATTGCTGATTATATTAAAGCTGCGTTGAGCAAATCTAATAGTTCACGTGGACTTCAAATTATCATTAACACTTTTTCCAACATAAATACTGACATTAAAGCATGTTTAGATGGAATTGTCAATTGTCAAGTTGATAAATTATCGACCTTTAAAACTGAATCTCAGCTTCAAAATAGAATTAAAGATTTCTGGTTAGAATCCACTGACGAAATGCTTATTCTTCAATGCGACGTCACAGTTGTAAATGCTGGATGTATCAAATTAGCAAAATTCTTGATTGAACAACTTAAAAATGAATATTTGATGAAACAAGAGAAAAGACCTGAACTTACTTGGAATACTAAGCATGCATGTATCATTATGCATATTCATAGGGAACAAGAAAATTCTTCCGCATCATTCAATTTTATGTGCGGATGGGATCAAGTCACAATTGAAACTCTTGCGGAACAAGAAAAATCACTTTCTGAGCTTATGGATAAAAGTATTGAAGACGTCATAAATACGACTTATTTGTTTGAAAGTATTTTAAATCAAGAATTGCTATGGTGCTTATTGTGCATGAAATATCCTTCAAGCATGAGATCTATTGAACATATAAAGTGAGTTTTATAATCGAACTAGATATAATATATTAAATTATATACTAATCAGATGTCTAACCTTTGCACTTTGTTTTCAGAATTTTGAGTGCAAATATACATAAGCATCCAAAATTGTTAGAATGTATGAAAACATACACGAGGTCATGGTTACAAGAAAAAGCCTCAGCAAATTGGCAATATAATGTGGCATCGAACAAGAAACTATTATATATTTATCCATCTTTATCTGTGGCATTAATAACACATATCAGAGGACTTGTCAGGACACCAATCGCAAAGATTCTTTGCGCTCTTGAACAACACGCTGCAACTAGAACCTTTTTTGCGATTGATAACCCAGACATTGATGTTGTAGACGATGATAATTTTCTTCTTGATTTTTGGTTCAGCATGTTCAATAACAAAAAAATCATAGATCTCGAAAAAGTTCCAGAACCATCACCAGATTTTTATAGTATGCCACCAGGAATTTACGATTTGAAATTCCCATTTTCATATTATTTTATGAAACAGATTGACAATTTCAAACCACTCTATCATGAAGAAATTAGTATATTAACGCAAAATCCTCAAAATGTTGATCTCACAACTGGTGAACTTGATGAGGATGCACATGAGGATTATCTTAAAGAATTAACTAAAAAAATCCGCTCAATCAATCCGCTATTAGAGACAGCACCTATAACTAGAGTACCAGAATTGTATTTCAAAGATTTTGTTTCAGTTATTGCCTATAGTGAGCCTGGTAATGAAGATCCTGAACAACTAGAATTAATATTTAAGCGAAGGCTTGGAGAAATAAAAGTGTTGGAACCTGTTGCATTGCATGCATATTGGTGGTCACATGGAACCTCTGTCATAGCAGAATCACAAATTGTTAAAATATGTCCACAACTAAAATATATTACAGATAGTGATATTAGTGATATATCAGAAATTATCAAAAATGCTGTGGCAATAATGTTGGATAGAATTAAAAGTGGAGAAGAAACCGAAAGATGGAAACACGATGCCAATAAAATTATTATGCTTGGTAAAAAGATATCTGCTGATTCAACATCTCTTCAGGCATTAATATTTTATAATGATTTGCTTAACATTGGGTCAATTCGAAAGAAAGACATTTTACAAATTATTTCTCTTGGAAAAAGTTCAAACCAAATAATCACCATTGAAATGTTAAATGCAGTTTTTGAAATTTTAAACAATATTCCTAATACAGAAAGAAATATATCTAAACGAACCATAATATTAAGTTTTCTTGATATAATTCCAGTAGAATCTGATGTAAGGATTCAACTTTATAAACAGTTATTTTCGGGTAAACCATTGCCATTAATGAGCATAGTAATTAAAAGAATCTTTGAAATCGAGGAGAAGCATTACAAAGAGGTGTTTTTCAAACTTATTCAAAATCAAACAAATATTTCACAAATATCTCAGAGATTAAATGTGATAGATAAATCTATAAAAGATTTCAATTCTGACATGGCAACTTTATGCTGTGACATTATCCAACATGAATATTTTCATAAAACAAATTTAACTACATTAGCTCCATACCTTCAATCAGCTTTAGAAGTAATATGCAATGAAGTTCAATCATTAAAACAAATCGCAGCAATAGCGTTTTTAAAAGAATTTGTTGGGATGTTTTGGGATGTAGTTTTTCAAGATAAAGATCGACCTATTAATTATCATCTCATGAGAATTGAACAACATGAACTTTTAAACGATGTTGTTTGTTTCATGGATATGCCACAACCATTGATTCACTCTCTAAAAATATACTTTCTTCGAGATTTAAGACAACGTGGCCTATCGTTTGATGATTTAAAAAGATTTTGTAAAGCGAGATCTAACGAATTATCCTGGTATAATCATTTCTCATGGGAAACAAATGATTCATCTCGGCTACCGTTCAACCCGTACTGGCATTTATCTAAAAACATTCAAGCTGAAAGTGCATACACTCGATTGTATCAATTCTCAGACAATTCTCAAATGCAAAGATTTATCAGAACGATTGAACAAAATGATGATGTAGAATTAAGATTGGTATTACTTGGAATCTTCATGACCAAATTTCATGCCATGCGAGCTTCACGAGAGTTTAATCATGCAGAACAACGAGCGGCAGATTTTATGTTAAACGAAGTTATCAAATTTTATTTACCAATTGCTTATAAACAAATGATTGAAGAAATTATGATCAATAAACATAATTTATATAGTATTGACACTAATATTACTAGCGGTGAACTAGTCATGAAGTCAGTTCTTGTGCATATTGTGGGATTACATGCTTCCATTTCTCAAAATATATCGCCATTAGCTGCTTATTTGCAAGATGCACAAACATGTCAGTCACATTATATTATTGCTTGTCAGTCCGATTACGAAACTGTTTTGTTTAATGCTGTTGCACAAGGTGGAGTAGTAAGGTACGTATATATTTTTTACATATATTAGTATTATATACTTGTATATTAACCAATTTTTAAAAGGTATAAATGCGATTGTGGATTTAAATACGTAATTGGTGATTGCGGTAGAGCTTGGGTAAAAGCAAATTGCCCAGAATGTGGAAATGTCATAGGTGGATCTAAGCATGTGTTGGCTGGAGGAAATGTTCAGCTTGATCAAGTAAAGTCCACCGATTTCAAAGCACAAGATCAAGCAGGATATATTGAAGAAGAACCGAATGACAAGCCAAATTATTCAATTCGATCAATGATTCCAGCTTCATATCGAATTCTACATCTGTTCGTTCACACTCTTATTGCAGCTTCAGCAACAAAAACGAGCACAACATTATTCACACAAACTGAGAAAAAATACAGTGATATAATTCAATATTGTTTGGAACATATTAGGTGCGATTGGAATATTCTGAAAAATGTTCTTGATGTTTCAGATGAGAATTTGGCACTATTATTTCATTCAATACTAAGCACTATGGCCAAAGAACAATTTCCTCAACAAAAAGCTGTGCTTAAAACATCAGAAGAAAGAGAAGATTGGGAAATGGGCTTTAGCGCGGCATATATTTTACCAAAAATTCAAAGTGTTACTAAAACCACCGTTGATTTCAAATCGGAATTGAATAAAGGAATGGAAATAGCAAAAGTTGCTAAAAACGGATTAGAAGATGAAATTACACAAGAATTAGAAATGAGCCCACAATATAATAAAGATTACCTTCCTAAGTTGTGGAGATTTACTGGAAAAATTAGCTTTGAAGGATTTAATGCATATTATCTAAAGAATATTTTACAAAATTCCAAAGATTTCCCATTTTTAAATATTTATTTCAAACACGAAAAGTATTTATCACAATTAAAACACTTTTATCCAATTATCAAATTCGTCAAAATTTTACATTCAAAACTAGCACACAAATTAACCAGAGAAAAAGCAATAAAATACACTTTTGATGAATTCATTCAAGATGAATCAAAAAATGAAGCATTTGTATCTTTAGAAACATCTTATGATGAATTTGAAAAGTCCTGGAACGCGGTTGCTGGCAACGTTCGTAGGTACCAGTGTCATGACTTTGAACCTCATAAATTGACAAAGAATAATCCGGTGGTATTCGGATTAATTGAAGCTAAAGATTCTGGAATTTATTTGTGCGCAATCATAGAATATTTGGTCAATATACAAAACCACTTCTTAGAAGATGTTATTTCAATTCCGGATGAAACCTGTTTATCTCTTAAATTCTTACAAAAAGCTGTACCCTGGGCAACTTCAATCCAAGACGAAACAACAACTATTTCTAATCCTTATCATATTCCTTCCAAACAAGTCAATTCTTTACAGCAATCTAATATAATCAATTATGAATGGGATAACAAATTACTTCGATATAGTCAACATAACCTTGAAATTAGGCATGGTGAAGAAGTGATTTATGATTTGCAGAAAATAGAACAAGAACTCGCACAACTTTTAATTTCAGAAAAAGTATTCATAGAAGGAAATAGTGAAGATCAATTATACATGGACCAATTTTCTTATCATATGGAGTTATTACATGGTGGGTCAAGAATTTTAAATGAGATCAAAGGATTAATACCACAAGAACCAATTCCTACCGACAAAATTTCATTAATTGGAGTTACAGATCAATCAATTAATCAAAAATTACTTCAATCATTGGAAATACTTTTATGCTTTATTAAGAGGATATCGACCAAAAGTGGTGAAACGCTTATTAAAGATTTCATTGATCAATGGATTCAGTTATCAAATTCAATAGAACTAAATAATTTTCAGCAAATTATTAACATCGAATTGAGGTTAAAACACATTGTAGCATTATATGAACTTATTGAAGATCAAGTAGCAAATATCGGAATCAGTTATATAAATGAGGAATTTAAAAAACCACTTAATGAAATGATGACAAAGGAAATTTTGGATTCTTTAATCATCGATCAGCAACATGTTATCACAGATAATCCTAAACAACAATCGCAAATTCCGGCCGAAGCATTTGTCACTGCATTAAAAAGATATATGCAAAGATTCTTGTGTGTTGATACAAATATTAAAGCAGATCTTCTTTTATCTATCTATTTATGTGATATGAGTTTAAATTTGTGGCCTGATGAAATTAAAGAAACATTAGTGGAAGAGATGTTTCCACAATCATTATTGGTTGAAAATACATATGAAGCTTATAAATTTGTTAGAGAAAAAATTCAGGTGAATTATTAAACATATAATTTAAATTATAATAATTTCATATTGACAATATCTTTTTTATAATTTTATAATTTAGGTTGCTGCGCAAATGCAACAGTCCCAAACAGTAGTGAAACCGCCTCATGATTTGCCAGTGAATAACCCTGTTATACTTCCATCAATTCGTAATACTGATGCTCCACAAAATGTCGTAAAACCAACAAATAGAACTCGTGCCCGTCAACGCGGGCGTGGTCCCAACGTTAATTTTGATGTATATTGAGATAGCAAATATTAATTTATCATTAATTACACTAAATATTTGAATTTTTAATTTTTATTATATTTAAATAGAAAATATTTGTTATAATTAAATAATAAATAAAGAATCAGCTTATTAGAATTTAACTTGAAATTGCAATTCAAACTAATTAATAAAGCCAGTAATGCTATAATTCAGTAATTTTAATACTAACTATATATTCAGGTATATTAGATAGGATTTTATATCTGGATATATCTGTTGATCATCTAGATAACCTTAAAGCTATATCCATCAGATAACTAGGTAATATTTTTGATTAAGTACCATTATTATACTATTATAGATTTTTTTGGTACTAATCTGACTGATTATTTATTTTTTTTTAATATTCTAAATTGATCCCTCTTATTAAATGCACTATATATTATTCTTTACTATAACACTGGTCTTGAAATATAGATAAGCAGTGTGTAGTGACTTAGTGAAGTTGGTAAGTTGTCACACTCCAAGCAGCAGGACAAGAGTTTGAATTCCACTTGTAACAAAAATTCGAATTTACAGAATGTATTTAGAAAACTGTATTTTATTAGGTTAGTATCTGTAATGAAGTCACATCAGCTTGTACTAGGAGTAGTGAAACATTTATTTTGATGTATGAATTACACAAAATCTGAGTGAAGCTACTGAGTAAAACTGACAAATTGGAATATGGAAGCCCACTTAACAAGACCAGAGTAAAGAGGTAGTACAAATCTTTGATAGTATTATATAAAAAAAGATTATTCAAATATTAGAAAAACCAGGCAGGATCAAATTGTTTGACAAGGCACTATACTAACCAGGCTAACAGACAACTGAAGGAAGGAGACTGCCCTTTCAGGCTAACTAAATTGTGAGTTTGGGAAATTAGAGGTATAGTTGAGAGTTCATATAGTGAGTATTAAGGTTTGGTGAACTTTACAAGGATATATTCTTTAATATAATAGAGGATTTATTGTGAGTCTTCTCACCCAAATAACTTGAATAAAAGTCTTAGTCTCAAAGAGGCTAGTTTAAAAAAATAATTTAAAAAAAATTCAAATAAGCTATAGCCATTCTAGTAGAGTTTAAATTACAAATAACTCTTTTTAGCTCTGTCTAAAACTTTAGTCTTAGTATTTTTAGGATAGAAGTTTAATATATAAACTCTTTTATATAAGCTTACTTATTTGTAAAGAAGCTTAATTAAATTTTAATAAAAATAAAGACATTTTTTCACTATAAAGTTTAAAAAAAGAAAAAATCTATAGTCAATTCTCTAAATGCATTGTATTGAGACCAAACTTTTAGCAATATATATTAAGAGAACAATTAAAAAAAATTTATTTATAAAGATCAAATATATATATAGGCCCAGAATTTAAACCTGCATTTAGAAAAAAGATACATTTAGAAAACATGCATTTAAAGAGAGTTAACTATATTTTGGTTTTGCATTTAGAATATTTTTAGATTCAAAATTTTAGTAATACTATATCATTTTAAATATAATTTTTTAATTATTAATAAATTATAAACTAGAACAATTTTAATTATATTTTATTGAACAGTTTTATTTTATTAGTTTATTATTTTATTTTATTATTTTGATATTTGTATTTTATTAGTTATGATTATTGCTAACTTGCTCCCCATGATGATTTCACCTAGTTATATATAAAACCAATCAGATCACCAGATCTTTAGTAACCAAAACAAAGCAAAGAAATAAAAAATAACCAATAGCTCAAAATTTTATTATAAAACTATGTCTTAACTTCTAAGCAAAAGTTTTTAACATAAAATTTTATATATAAAAATACTTCTTATCCTAATCTAAAGCTAACCCAAACCCCTAATCTTAAGATCATTTAATTTTTAATAAAAATTTTATAATACTGAGTAAATTACCATGGGTGAAAATTAGTTAAATTTTTAGTTATTATTATATTTATCTTAGAGAAAAATTTAAAAAGATATGTATAATGATTAGTCTTAACACTTAATACTTAACGATTAATGCTTATTGACAGACAAAATCAAGTTATTACAAACCTTGGTCTTATTTCCTCATACCCTATACTTAATGGTATTGACCAGGGTGAAACAATTACTCCTCTCCTTTGGAGAATATATTATGACCCACTCATCTCACAT
>CAJVPZ010000481.1:0-19117 GCA_910592135.1 Racocetra fulgida | reverse complement strand
TCTTTTTCGCATTTTTTATTCTTTTAAATCTTACGATTTGATTGGCTGAACAGCATGTGACAATACATGAACTTCGTGTAACATTGGACGGTTCCCCCTGTTGAGCTCAGCAGAGTGGGCAAACCTAAATTTGGTGATGATCATCGGTGGCTTAGCCAATTTAATAAAAAAATTTTTTCATTTTTTATATAGTTTAAAGTACTTTGTTTTCTTATGATTTTTCACAATCTACCAAATAAGCTTATTTTCAAAAGAAAGCTAGTAAAAGATTCTTAAGTGACTTGTCTTATATTAAAATTAATCCAAAATAATTCTTTTATTTAAAAAGTTTTACTAGAAAACAAGTTTTATAAATAATTTATAAAAAATGGAAGTTAGTTCAACTTATGTTTTAAGCAAGCAGTGTGTAGTAAAGATCTTTTTTTTTTTTATATATAATTAAGGTTAGCCTCTTCGGCTTTCTGCTTTTATTAGATATTAGGATCATGTGGTACTTTTTTCAAGAAGGTCCTATATAAGTACATTCTGACAAAGATACATTCTAGTCATACCTGCGTCTTTTAAGTGCCTAATTAAGTATCTACTTATTGCTAGGTTCTACACTAGATACCGTACCTATAACCTACTATTACTTGAGCTACTCAATTAAACCCTCTGATCTGAGTTTCCTATGCCAATCCATCTAATCTCACCTGAAACATGTGATATATAAGTTAGTTCAAGTTCCAGGATCATTGCATGTCATTTATAGGACTACCGGCATGGTTAACCAATTTATCATCGAGAGCAGTTCAGTACCTACTATTACTGTATTACTTAGTCTACTTCGGTAACTTATGCCTAGGCCGAGACCAAGTACTTGCGAGTTAAAGCCATTACCATTATCTACTACATCTTTATAGAGTTTACTCAGATTCCATCACCCACTATACAGACTATCTGTCGTACACCTATTATCACAAACTTCCAATTCAGATGGCTCAGAAGGGCTGTGATCTGCCCTTGGTCTCTTGGTTGGATCCTTTTCTTCCAATTACTCTCCGGCGGCCTGGTTGGTAGAGTGCCTTGCCAAATACTTCAGTCCCATTCGGTTTTTTGGTTTTTTGATTAATAATCCTTTACATAGTACCATCGAAGATATTACCTCTCTATTCGGGTCTTGCCAAGCAGGCTTTTATGTGCGCTGACCTCAGATTTACATGACTGCTTCACTCGAGTTTTGTATAACTTGTACATTACACTATTGTTCCACAGTCTCCCAGTACGAGCTGGTATGACCTAGTTACAGATGTCAATCCATCCTTACACTCACATTTGCTGTAATATTGTACTGAAAATTCGAATTTTTCATCGCTAGTAGAATTCAAACTCTGTTCCTGCTACTTGGGAGTGCGACAACTTCACTACTTCACTAAGTTGCCACACCCTGCGTAGTAAAGATCTGTAAAGGTATTTTAACAGAAAAATGAAAGAAAATAATAGACAACATATTGATTAAGGCAGAAGCAAACAAAACCCTGGCTTCATACTATAGAGATCATAAAGATAAGTATATATATATAAGTTGTTATAACAAAATTGTGATAAATGGAACAAGTACTTTTAAAGAACATGCTAGAGAATGGGAAAAAGAGTTAAAAAGATATTGAAATAGTCTTTTTATATGTGAAAATATCTCATTACTAACCAATATTATTTTTGAGAAAGAAATAATAGACAAAAATCCACCTATTATTTTATTTTTTTAATTTAGATCAATTGCCAAAAGTAAGAACAGTGAATTGAATTCCTTTTTTGATCAAATTCAAGAAATGGCATGTTTAGAAAGAAAAACTGAGGCTGACAAAAAAGAACTTGATCGATCATTGGTATATTAATATTATTTGATATGTTGGAATCAGAGCAAGGTTATACCACTTTGGGATTTAAAAAATGTATTAAAAATAGGCAACAATCGTTATCACGAGTTAAAGGTGTTAATATCTTGATCAAACTTCTATATGATTGAAAAAAAGTTAAGCAAAAACTAGCTATTTATAGTTTTAAAAAATTGCAAGAAGAGATGGAGACTAAAGATTCCCAATTAAGTAGTTTTTTTAATTTAATTTATAATGCAACTCTTCTGAATAAAAAAAGTAAAAAATATTTAAATAAACTTAATAAGAGATTAGCAATAGAATGTTATATAATTTGTAGTAATCAGAATTCTAAATTAACAGCATTCAAAGAAGACGCTTCTCTTTTTTTAGATTTGATAAGAGTTTTTGTAAAAGCTTTAGATGCTCTTTCACATGCAGATATAATAATTTTACAAAGACATCTGAACAAAAAAAAGACAGAACACTTGTTCATAATAGAATTGTATCTAAATAACAACAAATACAATGCTTTAGCATTAAATATTGATGATTATTATAACATTTATTCTAAACAGATTTCTGATAATTGTTCAACATCAACTGTGGCTCATATTGTTAAATCATATTGATACAGCAACTATTCTATGAATGATGTTAAATAGTGTATCAATTCACAATCCAAAATTAATTAATTGTGAATTTGTTTGTAATATTTTAGAACATCATTATATGGAATGAATGGCTAAAACTTTCAATGATCGGTTCTATTACAAAACATTCTTGGATGAAAAACTTGAAAATTTGACGCTTCACAATTACAATATCCGTATACAAAAATGATAAAAAGAATGTAAAATAAAAAATACATTTCTTTTGGATTTCTTCAAATTAAAGCTAGAAGATGTGGATTCGTATATTAGTGCTTTGCAATATGTTTATAAAAATTCTTTATTGCATAACTATTTAACTAACTCTGTTATTCTGATTATAGCTGATTGGCCTAGGCAGATGTTTATATGATAAGCTATTATGCTATATTTGCAAAATTATAGTGGTATTAATATATCAAATAATATTTTATTATTTATACCAGTTATTATCATTCTCTACATCTAGCTAAACTTGCTTAAATCAATATTAAAAACATTTTAGAGTTTTTTTAATCTTGAATATATGTATATTTTTAGTACAGATAAAGAACTCAATCAAACTTCAAGCCTATATCAGACCTTTTTACTCCTTGAATTAGTTAGAAACACATAAAAAAAATTAAATCAATAATTACAAATAAGTTCGGTAAATATTGTAAGAACATTGAATACTTAAATCTTTTTGATTTATTAGACAACACAGTGCTGGTTGGGTTAAATATATATTTGATTCTGCTCTGTTCTGGTGATTGGAATCATACGTTAAAGGTGTATTTCAGATGTGGTGTATTTTTTTATACTTTGAGAGACGTAATTATAATAATGCGTCTCTAGTATTTCTTTTAGATATGTTTTATTGGAGTCAAATTAACTATCCAATATTTAGTACATTGAGAGATTATTTAGTCAAATTTACAGATTACCAGTTGAAAATATACATAGCATAATACAATAACAAACTTCATCTCTTAATACACCACAGCAACTTTCAAAATATCTAAAGTTATTAATACAAGAAAGGCTGATAATAATACATTTGAGAATGTTTTTGTTACTCAACACAAATCTACATATACGACTAAAGATCATTTGATATTGTTGACTAAGAAAGCAGAAGTATTTCTTCTTAGGATATTTGAAAACTTTTATCAAAAATTGGGCCAAAGTTCTATCAAAAATACAAAATACAACAAATCTATTTTTGACTAGTGTTATTAAATTTTATCGTAGATAATAAGCAAATGCCATTGGGATTTAGTAGCAAATACTTTTTGTCCTCTAACGCATGCGATTATTGTTATAAGTAATTCAATAAAACAGATGAAGGCTTCATAGTTATTATATGTGGTCACAGATACTATGTAAGCTATTTAATTAATTTTTAAACAAAAAATATCATTATTGCAAAAAATTTCTTGATTTTGGTATACATGATAATGTTTTTTCTCTTTTTATACAATTGAGTAAACTAGATTTAACCAAATCAAATTTAGCAAAATCTCTTAAAGCTGACAAAAAACTAACCTAGAAGATCAAATATTAGATGAGAATGATATATTAGAAAAGTTACAAACAAATAAGTATACATTACTAATAGTAGAGCAAGTTTATTTCATAGCTCATGAAAGATTCTTAAGTTTATAAATACAAAAATGTAAACTTTAAATGAATAATTTAAATAAAATAAATATTTTAAAATAAAAAATATATGCTTGTTAAAAAACATTGTCTGAATTATATATATCCAAATGATGAATCTAATATAGTATAATAAATTTAATTTAGTATATTAGTTTGAATTATCAATATAATTGATCTTAAAAAAAAAGAATCATAAGTGCAATATTTCCTAATTAAAGTAATATCGCAATTGAGAAGATAATGCCAATTTAGTATAAATCACAACAACCTTGTATCCCTAATAATTATATAATTATGAAAAAGACTTATTGAATATTACGATAAACTATTTGGTTACAGGATATTTTAATTAGACAAAATTGGCATTGAGTTAGCACTAAGTTAAAATTTCAAACTTGGAAGGTTT
The DNA here is from genome assembly GCA_910592135.1 of Racocetra fulgida. NCBI lineage: Eukaryota > Fungi > Glomeromycota > Glomeromycetes > Diversisporales > Gigasporaceae > Racocetra > Racocetra fulgida. Next base: position 14,561 of record CAJVPZ010000481.1, on the reverse strand, counting down.
GTATAATAAGGATTGTCTATTCTGCTTGTGAGCTCCAAACTTATAATGGTTTCTGTTTCCTAATTATATATTACAATTATAGAATTTGATTGCTTGTATAAATTTAGACTTTAATGTTTAGTCATAGTAATACAAAAGTTCTGTTTTTGATGCATTACAAGTTATATTCTTGATTAATTCATTAGATATATTATATTAATATATCAAAAATGTAATTTTGAAAATTTATGACTGTTCTGTCTGTCTGCACGTATATTTATATTTGTATTTTAGTATAACAAAAGCATGCATATCACAAGTTTGTACAATATACTAATTATTATATACTTCAGACATACAATACTATATGTTAATCTTGTTTATAATAATTGTTCAAAGTGTAGTAAAGAACTTTATTTTTTTTGATAATTCAGCAATCTTCACTCTGTTTATTAGAGATTAAACTATTCAAGAAAAATTTCTATCTATAGTTATCGCTAATCTAACTAAACAAGAGACTTATCCTCAGCTTTTTATTGCCCAGGTGCGACCCGCCTTAGTAGATCTTGGCCTCCTTCCGGATCCTTAACTTACTAAGGATTTATTCTCTTTGTGGCTAGCATCAACTCACCATATCAAGACTGCCAACTTTCCCTTCTAAATTTTTCCTTCTTCTCAAGAGGCACGAGATGAAAAGTGGGAAGTTTACAAAAAACAAATAAACAAAAAAGAAAAAACAGAAAAGAAAGAGAAAAAAAATCAAAAAGAAAAAACAAAAACACAGATGTCGAAAAAAGAAAAACATAAAAAAAAAGTAAAAACAGTATGATAGCACTCATTATGCCTGTGCTAAGGCCTAAAAAATTATACATTAATTGCAACTATTAATATATCTCAATTGTAAAGCATTACTTTATCATTAAGAACTCGTTCCGGACACGTCACCCAATTTGGGTATCTCTTAAATGGGGCACCGGTCTTCTTCCCATATCATAGCACCATATTCAATAAACAAAACAAACACGTAATTGTATTCTACTGAGTTCATCTGAATTAAGTAAGTGTAAACAATGCCGATCTTTTGTAGAGGGTAAGCCAAATTGCCCACTTTTTTCGAAAAATTTGGATATTCGGCAAAAAGTGAGAGAGAAGAAAGATCCATTGTACCAACCAAAGGAGTGTGTATTTTTTTATTAAAATCACTAGCAATCCAGACCTATTCATGCACAGTACTAAGTTTTTTCAGTGAGTGATAAACTCTAAGCTTGTCAGCAAGTAGCGTATGAGAACTACTTCTAAACGACAAGTGCCGTGCCTGCAGTAAGTGATAAACTCTGAAGCTATTAGCAGGTAGCGTATGAGAACTATCTCTAAATAATAGCTGCTGTTCTTATGGTCTCTTTTCCTGCGTCTTATAGGCTAGTCTAGATATTTTTGTTTTTTTTTCCAATAAAAGTTTTTAGAAAATTTTGGTCCAAGTGATCATCGGAAAGAGTTGTGTTAGATGTATTCCTGGTAGCAAAGAACTTTATATATTTAGATAAGTTGATATAAATATTATATTTTTGATGCATTAATAATTATAATATCAAAAATTGTAACTTTTATATTCAATATTTGTTCGCATATATATCCTTTAAACTAAATAATATATATATTTGTATATTAAAATTTTTAATAATCTATTTTTATATAATTACTTCAAATTTTATTATGCTTTAATTCGATATTACAATTTGTAATACTTTAACTATACTTAATATTATTAATTAACAACACTTTTTCTGATGATCTTTTAGACAACAACAACAAAAAACTAAACTACAGAAAAACAATATAGGAATATTCAAAACAAATACTTCTCAGTTTTACCTTAGAGTAAAGCAGTTGTTGACGAAGTCTGAAGATATAAAACACTGAGAAGCAGGCGTATTTTAGGCAGTTTTTTTTAGAGTTAAACCTTTCTGCTTTTGTGTAGACTCTCTAAGTTATTCAGCATTCAAACTAAAAAGATATTCTGAAAACTGTTTTTACTTTTGTGTAGGTAGTTGTTGATAAAGTTCAAAAGATGTAATATACTAAGAAGTAGGCATAACTTGGATGGTTTTTCTTGAAGTCAAGTTTTTTGCTATATTAACGAACTCTTTAAGTTATTCAGCATTCAAACTAGAAGGCCTATTCTAAGAACAAGTACCATAGTGCACTGACCAAAGTACCCCCTTTTTGCGTACCCTCTACTCAAAATACCTAGGTACTTTGTATAACATTTTTTTTTTAACCATAGATAATACCTGGGTATTTTGCATGACATTTTTTATATTAACACATATTGATTTCTGTATTACATATATAAGACTGTACAAAGTACCCCCATACAAGATACCTGTCATCAATCAAGATACTCACAGGTATTATATATCAATTTTTTGGAAAGAGTAAGTTAAATTGCACACTTTTTTATAAAATATTCTCTAAAAAAAAGTGGAGAGACAATAAGAGTATGTGAGGTTTTTCTGTAAGTTTTATAGTTGTATAGACAATTCTTCAAGCTTCAACTATTCAATAAGAGTCTTTTAACTACTACATGTTTCTAGAATAGCCTTCTGATTTGGATACCAAATAACTTAGAAAGTTTATTTAATAAATTAGCAAAAAAAACTTGATCCCAAGAAAAACTGTCCAAGTTATGTTTGCTTCTTGGTGTATCATATTTCTTAAACTTTGTTGACAACAACCTACACGAAGATAAAAACAGTTTTTAGAATATCCTTTTGGTTTGGATACTAAATAACTTAGAGAGTCTACACAAAAGCAGAAAGGTTTGATCTTAAGAAAAACTGTCCAAAAAATGCCTACTTCTTGGTGCTTCATGTCTTCAGACTTCGTCGACAACTGCTTTATTCTAAGGTAAGACTGAGAAATATCTGTTTTGGACATTCCTATATCATTTTTCTGTAGTTCAGTTTTCTGTTGTTATTGTCTAAAGGATCGTTGGAAAAGTATATTATATTGTAACTATATATTTTCTATATTACTTATATAGCTACAAATATACTTCTAAATAGGTATTACAACTAAGGTCTTATAACCAGATTATTTTCTAATTTGATGATAGATATTAATTAGCATTATTTTTAGATACTAGGCTTACTATTCACTTATATATTATGTCTTTTGCTTTTATCTACTATTATTTCTTCTAAAGTTTTCTTTTTCTTCAAAGTACTAGCTTCTACAGCTCATATAATAATTTATTTGTATTTTTATACTATATATTTATTTTTAACAGAAACTTCTGTTAATTAATAAAGTATAAATTATATTGCATAATACTCTCTTGAAAGTTACTTTTAATATAATTTCATAATACAGTCAGACCTCTCTAAATGCTACCTCCTAAATGCATATTTTATGAAACACCTTCCTAAATATATATTTTCTCTTAGGCCCAGCTAATATTATATCTATAGATTTTACTTCCCTAAATGCAATACTTCTTTAAGTATATGTTTGACTAAATTTTTGTATATAGTTCTATTACATTATATTTAGGAAGGTTTGATTGTACTTAATTATTTTCAATGTATATTTCAACTTAGTTAATATTCTAAAATTGGTGTGCTCTTGTAATTAGGGTTAAAAGTATAAGGTTAAGAGGCATGCCTATAGGACATACTCCCAGGAACATGTCTAAAGCATACCCTTTGACTAAAAGGCATGCCCCTATTATATAATATAAGGCTAATATAATTAGTCAATTATTAAATTAATCAATTAGAATTAAAACCTACTCTTGTTAATTACGATAATATATAATATATATATCTATAAAGAGTATTTTCTAAATATAGAGAAATATGACTTTTACAAAAACATGCCTAGGGACATGCTCTAAAAATTTGCTATACTTCCAACTCTACTTGCAATACTATTATATCTATTTATATATAAGTACTACCAACCCAGTATCTCTTGGCTATTTTAAATATTTTATATAGTTTTTAAATAAACACTATCACTCTATATTTAAAAACTTTCTAATTCTATATCGGGTATTAGAAATGCTTTCAAATTTGATAAATTTAATCCTTTATTACAAACCATTTTTATATTCACTACTTCTCTCACTACTTCAGTTTTAGCTATTGTTGTATTATTCTTCTAATCAAATCTAATATTCAGTTTAAAACTTATATATACAATTTGATAATTACTCTTCTAAGCAAGTTTTTCACAAATTGAGTATAGAGATGTTAGTGTTATTTAGAATGAAAGTATAAGAATGTTGGTGCTGCCTGTCTGCAAAAACTTACTGGTGCAATTTTAATAACTAAACTTTATAATACTACTACTATATGTAATACTTATGTTTAATAATTGGTTTTCTTTCAGAAATTCCTAATCCAATTTCATATTTGCACATAAACTTTCACAAAGCTCTATATCTAATTTGATTTCTTAAGATTATAATAGCAAATTCAAAATTTGTTGTCAGTTCGACTTGAACTGTTAATCTTGTCTATAGAGTTTGAAAGTTTAACTAATAAGCTACAAAGTCCAAACTTAGTAGCAAAATTATATAAATATAAAGATTTAAATTTTAATAAAATAATCTAGTTGTATACAATATAAATAAGAGTAAGCAGTGTTTGGGCCCTATAGCTTAGCAGTTAAGCTGCCAAACCCCACAAACTAGGTCGACAGTTCAAGTCAGGCTGGAGGCAAAATCTTAGGATTTTTAGCTTCTGTAACCTAATAGGGGGCCATAATCGAATGCAGAGCCCTGTGGTTAAGTCCAAGTACAAGTACGAAACCGGAAAATGAAATTCCTGGAAGGAGGTTTAATTGTGAAGTGGTGGCACTATGTATGACAGATCATAGAAGGTTCTGTTATACAAAAGGTTGCACATGTTAGTTCTCAATTAGGGGTGACCGGGGCAGCACCAACATCCCCAGCGGTTGGGGTATTTGATTGGGAGAGTGACATGACAATAACAAAACTAGAGTAGTGAGAAAAGTGGTGAACACAAGGATGACTTGTAGTAAAGGATTGGTCTATTCGGAGTTCAGAAGCACCTTTAGCCCCAAGCTACTTGGCCTATTAAGGAAGAAGCCTGTGAAGACAGAGCAAGAAGGCTGAAACTCAGGGTATGTGATAAAAACTCGAAATGGCTGGATTCATCAGGCTGGTAGTACAATTGTACAAATCGGGCTTGTATATCAAAAATTGATAAGGAATACCAAACACTGAAATTGGAAGTATTATAGACCACAAGCCACAATTAGATCTAGACCTCTAGAGCCTTGTAACCTAAAAATATCAGTATACTGGAACACCATAGCTCAAATTATGGAAAAGAAGTAATACAAAATCTGCAATTTGGAAGTTAGGGGGTAACCTATAACACAATATGGTGAGCCTATACCAACACACAGGAGTATCTATCTATAAGGTAATAGAAATCAGCAGCATACTAACTAAAAGCATATCAGTTTTCTGTGTCAGGTTTTGTCGATCATTGTGGTGCAGATCTTCTGATCCACAAATCAGATTTCAAGGATCAGGTGTAATATAACACAATTAGAAAATTTCAAAACAACTGTTTATTTCGTTAAAAATTACTTATTTCTCAAAAAAACTGTATAAAAAACCACCTTCGGCGCTTTAACAAAAACATTTCTTGAGCGATTTTACATATATGTAACTAACTTTTAACCTTCTTCTAAATGCTAACCCTAACATTAATAAACTTTAAAAGATTTTGCCTGCATTACACGATCGACAAAACCTGGCACAGAAAACCGATGTGCTAACTAAAACTAGCCATTAATAATGAGGCTTAACCTAGGCCAACATGAGTTCCTTTTTGTGATACTATCTAGGCAGACTAGCTGAAGATAACCAAGATTAGAAGTAGCCCTTGAGGCTACAAGGCCATATCTCAGAAGGGACTACCAAATTTGAGAGCTTAGGTATAAGTGGTATGAGAGATACAAGAAATGACGTCATAGGGAAGTATACTAAAATAGGACTTGTGAAGGGTGGTAAAATACCAGGTGAGTGCGTCGATAATGATGGCCACTCTGGTAGATTTGGATCGCAGATAATTGGATCAGTAGCCGGTAGCGAATGGGGTCATCTATCATGCAAGTAATGGTTTCAGCGAGCATAGGTTACCAATAGGATCTGGGTCTAAGCTTGGTATACTTGATATATGTAATACCTGAAATATAATGATATATATAAAGTATTATTAATAAATAAAGTCATGAGCAAGATCCCACCTTAACACCAAAAAATAAATAAATAAAAAAAATAAATAAGAGTAAGCAGCAAGATTGTATAAACTATATATATAGATATAGCAACTTAGTATAGTTGGTAAGTTGTTGCATTCACAAACAGCAGAACAAGAGTTTGAATCTCACTAGCAATGAAATTTGAATTTACAAAATATGTTATAGTAAAACTATATGACATATTAATTAGATAAGCACCTGTGACTTTAGTCATACCAGCTTGTACTGAAAGGTTGTGGAGTATTAATGTAATGTATGAATTACATAAAACCTAAGTAAAGCAGCTAAATAAATCTAAGAGATCAGAGAATATGAAAGCTTGCTTAGAAAATCTTGAGTAGAGAGGTAGCACAGATCTTTAACAATACTATATAAAGGATTATTATCTAGAAACCAGTATAGTAAATAAACCTAAATTTGAATGATTATCATTGTTGCTTAGCTAATTTAATAAAAGTTTTTTTTTTAATTTTTTATACAGTTTAAAGTGCTTTATATTCTTGTGATTTTTAAAACCTATCAATTAAATCTGTTCTAAAAAGAAAGTTAGCAAAAAGCCTCTACATAATCCACCTTGTATTAAAATTAATCAAAAATAATCACAATATTCAAAAAGTTTTATTAGAGGCGAATTTTATAAGAAATCAAAGGTAGTTGAATTCAAATTCGAATAAAAAAAGGTTTTTTGGTATTAAAAAAACTAAAAGTAAGTAGCATAAAACTAAGTTTTAATATTTTTTAGAAAAAGCAATAACAAACCAAAGTAGTTCTAATACAAAAAACTAAATAAAAAAATAAGTTAACTTGTTTTATATAGCTTAATAGGCAATTCTTCAGTCAACTGAACAAAAATTTTTTTTATATATAAATTTTATTATAAGCCCGAATATGGAGCTGCTCTATCTAAAACTTTTTTTTTACTAAGTAAATCATTCTTGGGCTTATAATAAAAGTTGTAAAGCTCATCAAGATGCATCTAATAGTAATAAGAATATTAAAATCAACTTGGTGGTTCTTAAGAAATCTTTAAAAAACTTCTTTTTTACATATAAAATTTTTTTAGAAATTTTATATGTAAAAAAGAAGTTTTTTTAAAGATTTTTCAAGAACTACCAAGCTGATTTTAACATTCTTACTATCATTAGATGCATTTTGATGAGCTTTACAACTTTTGTTACAAGCCCAAAAATGATTTACTTAGTAAAAAAAACATTTTAGATAGAGCAGCTCTATATTCGAGCTTATAGTAAAATTTATACAGTATATAAAAAAAAATTTTTGTTTAGTTGATTTAAGAATTGTCTATTAAATCTAAAAGTATATTACAAATAAATGTATTATTATTTTGTAAGTTAAATTTTAAATATTTTTTTTTATTTTTATTTTTTTTATTAACTAGCCTCTTTGGCATAGAGGTTTTTATTCAAGTATAATGGGCGAGAAGCTCACAACGGAATCTCAATTACATTAAAGAGTACAACTAGCCACACGTGCACCTTTTGAGTATCTATTTAAGTAGTCTATATATAGATAACTATATATCATAGGTTCTACACTAGCTGCTATATCTATAACCCAACTAGAGGATTACCTATTTAAACCCTCTGTAATGTATACTGCCCTTTGTGTCACTAAAACACTCCATTACATTTATTAGTCAAGAGTTCTAGATATGTACTGTAGTCTTAGAACTAATTTATCTTTAAGACATCATTGTTAGAGCTTTCTGTATCTACAATCTGGCTAACCTAAACTTTCGATAACTTATGCCAAGTTTGAAAACGAGTACTTGCGAGCCGAAGCTGCTACCATTACCTACTCCTGCTCTTGTAGAGTTCACCCAAACCTCAGCACCCACTTTACAAATTGTTTACCATTTCACTGGTCTCCAAACTCCCAATCCAAATAGCTCAGAAGGGCGGACTCCTTCCTCAAAATATACCGATAGCCTGGTTAGTATGGTGCTTTGCCAAATATCTCAGTCTCGTCCAATTTCTAAATCTTCAGTGATAATCCTTTACATAGCACCATCAAAATCTGTGCTACCTCTCTACTCGGAACTTGCCAAGCAGGATTCCGTGTGCTTCAGCCCTTGGATTTATACAAATGCTTCACTCAGGTTTTGTATAACTCTTGCATCACACTATAGTTCCACATTCTTCTATTACAAGCTGGTATAACCAAAGCTACAGATCTGATGATCTATCAGATTACACATAGTTTGCTATAACACATTCTGTAAAATTTGAATTTTGTCACTAGTGGGATTCAAACTCTTGTCCTGCTACTTAAGGGTGTGACAACTTACCAACTTCACTAAGTTACCACATTAAATTTTAAATATTTTAACTATTACAATTTAAAATACAAATAGAAATGATTTAGAAACAATCTAGCAAGTATATTTATTAAATAAATTAAGTAAAAACAATATACATGTATTTAAACATAAAAATTTATTAAAAAATATATAAACAAATAAAGAATTATAATATCATTAATATCTTACATTCTAGTAGTAAGATTTGTTGGATCTTATACCATTCGATTTGTTTTATTGAGACAAATCAAATAGTATAAAATTCATCAAATTCTGACTATTGGATTGTGAGATATTTTTGATTTGGTAAATAAAAATTTTTTAGACATTATTGCAATATTATAAAAATTAATTGGTTAATTATCATGTATACTAACATAACTAATTGTCTAATTTCATGTGATCGATCAACCTTATACTTTTATTGGGCAGATCGGTCCTGAGTCATAAATTTCAAGTTTAAAAGTTTGTACCACTAGGATTGTCTACATTGCTCTAGAAACCGGACACTAGTAGTAAATTGAATAAGGACTAAGTGTTTAGCAAGCACTACACCAACCAGGCTATCAGATTAATTAGAGGAAAAAAGATTTATTTAGAATACTAGTAAATGCCCACTAGCCCCTTTCGGACTATCTGGATTAAAAGTTTGAAACACTATTAGTTGGTATTAAAGTATTATTGATAGTTCATAAAGTGTGTACTGAGGTTTGGGTGAACTTTGCAAGAATACAGAATAATGATAATAGAAGTAAAAAGTCACAAGTACTTGGCTATGATCTAAATATAAGTTATCAAAAATCTAAGTGATATATAAGGTGGATATGGGTATTGTGATGCACTACCAATTATGACACAGTTGTGATATCCCATGATCCAGTGATTAGAATTGAACAATTTTGGTATCAATCGATCCGTCTTGGTTAGACGAATCGATTGGTACCAAAATTGTCTAATTCCGATTACTAGGCCACGAAATATCGCCACTAAAATGACTATTGTTCTTTTTATATAATGTTTTAAAGCGAATCATATACTGTACATTTATAAAAAAAAAAAAATTCATTAAACAATTATCATGCAATGCTTATATTTATATATCTGGAACTAGATTAAATATTATGCGTCATAAATATACTGTGTAGTTTGAATTAGGGCCAGAGCACAAAATCTACTATAAAATGCCAGAGATTCTGGTAAATTAAAGAAAATTATAGTGCAGTTTTTTGATATTTGGAAATTTTCCGTTTGTTCAAAATTTTAACACTTTCTTATATTATAAATGATTGTAACTACCATTACTACCTCTGGCTATAGATCCTAAGTTCCGGTTAGTAAAAAGATCACTAAAAAAATATCAGAATACATAATGCAACAATTTTGTGCATTGATTAGAGCCATCAAAATTAAAGTTTGAGGCGATTATTTGAAATTAATTTTTTTGGGAGTTGTATATCGAATGTGTAACAAATAAAATCATGCTGGGTCATATAATATTTACTCTGAATTTAATCCGCATTTACCCTGCAATTTACTTTATACACGCGTGAAGAATTTATTAAAATTTTTATAAAAAAATCAAATAAAAATTAAAATCATGATGCCTAAAAAAGACAAAGCTATTCGGAATAATACTATTGAGAATGCTTTCAAGTTTATAAAGAACTCCTCAAATAACTCTAAGACCCCAAGTATAAGGAGTGTCATATAAGACTTTGATATTCCAGAACCAACCTTTAGACGAGCTATTTGGAATAACGGTCCTCCTAACCGTTCAGGTTCTAACAAAGTTTTAATAGATCACGAAGAAGAGCAACTAGTCAATTATTGCTTGAATATTCAAAGACTTGGTTTTGGGTTATTAAGGTCTGATTTGAATCATTGTGTGATGAAAATTGTTCATAGAGGTGGGCGCTCATATCCATTTAACAAGAATGATCCAGGTCAAGCATGGTAGCAGCGGTTTCTAAGGAATCATCCTGATCTTTCATTTTACGTTTCACAAGCCCTAAATAAAGCATATGCCCAAAAAGCAAATCCTACTATTATCAATGATCATTTTGATAAGCTTAAAAAAATTATTAATGAATATTTACCTACCTCTGAACGAGTCCACCAGGGTGACCACGAAAATTATGGGTCATATGATGATCGATAAAATAACATAATATTCGGTAAAATTAGAATTAATATCAAAGTTAATTTTAGTGTTAGGGTTAAAGTAAAATTCTTATAGTAAAATTGCTCAAGGAAATTTTTTTATTAGAGTATAAAGACCGGTTTCTTATACAAATTTGTAAGATAAAGAAGGTTTTTGACAAAGCGAGTGTTTGTTTTGAATTTTTCTGATCGTATTACGTTATATGAAATTATGATTTATTATTGGTTAATTTGTCATTGATCATCACATGACCTATAATTTTCGTGGTCAACCTGGTAGACTCCCTCTAAACGAATCTAGAATATGAATGAGATGGGTTTTATTATTGAATCTAAACTTCAAAAAGTCATTGCCAAAAAAGGAGCATGTCAAGTTCATCAAGTTTCTTATGGTAGCAATCATGAACACATCTCTGTATATCTAACTATCTTTGCTGCTGGAATATACATATCTTTATTACTAGTATACAAAGGCAAATAAATAATTCTGGGTCTTTTGGATGGTATACCTGCGAGCACTGTGATGAGGTTTACTGATATTAGTTATATACAGGAGGGCCTATTTAAAAAATATATGAGCATTTTGTTATTTCTATTCCTTCTATTCGTCCTGTATTATTAATTCTTGACAGGTACAAAAGCTATGTCAACTACACCTGTGTCAATTACTGTTATAAAAATAATATTCTTTTTTATGCCCTTCCACCACACACCACCTATATCTTATAGTCTGCTAAATTACTCTTTGCCCAGCTCAAGAAGGCCTATGACAGTAAATGTGACAAGTTTTTTACTAATAGTAGCAAACTAGTGACCAAAAACATGTTCGCTAAATCTTTGGACAGACCTATATTAAGACGTACACCTCACAGTAATATGTAATGTTTTCAAGGCAATAGGAATATGGCCATTCAATCCCGATGCTATTAGCCCTAGCCGTCTAGAGCCCTCAATAACAACACAAAGATTCGACCTACAAAATACTGAACAACCAACTTACCTGCTTATTATACTAACTTCATCTACTTCTTCTAAGATCGTTTCAAATCACCTTGGCCCAACCTCTACAAATGAAGAATTGTGATCAGAAATAGAATCGCTTAATAAGAAGATTGAATACTTAGAATCTGAATTGGAACTCTATAAAAATCCTGGTACCAGTTCCTTGCAGTTGGTGTTTAAATACCCTTTGCACCATTGTTTAAAGCAGACCAAAGAACCAGAAAAAGATGAAGAACAACCCAAAACTCAACAGCCTAAAAAAAGACGCAAGACCATGCCTTTTGCCCAGCTTCTAACTAACGAGGAATCATTGCGTTTGTTAAAGAAAGCGGAGGAGGAAGCAGAAAAAACTGCTAACAAAAAAAAGCAAAAAAAGGAAATGACCACTCAACAACAAGATAGTACAGGAGACCAAGAAGGTGCAGAAGCAAGAAATTCACAAGCAGAAAAAGGAGGAAAGAGACCATATGAAAATGGAACAACAACATATTAGAGAGGTAAAACAAATTAAAAAAAAAAATGCAAAAAAAAGTAATACTATCTGATTATATATGATTTGCATCATTTTTGGTCATTATCTTGATGATCTCGATTTTTGGAAGAAATTTTCTGCAATTAGAAAAGTTTTTTTTTTTAATAAATAAAAAATTTTTTTAAAATAAAAAAATTTATTTCAAGTTAAAATAAACTTATTTTAATAAAGTTTGACAAATGTTTAAGTCAATTTAACAAAATTTTCATATCGGCATATTTAACTGCGTCATAATACCCATATTCACCTTATATGAAATATAAATTACTCTAATAGATTTACCACAAAGATAAAATGATCCTAAGGGCCTTAAAGACAGTTTCTCTTTAGAAAAAATATCCAATGATGCTAAGTTAATCAGAGAGTTTAATTAAGTAACCCAAGTAACCCAAATAATAGTAGGTTATAGATATAGTATCTAGTGTAGAATCTAGTAATAGGCAGACTACTTAAATTAGATGCTTAAAAGGTGCAGGTATTGCTAGAATGTACTTTTATTAATGTAACAAAGTTAGGGTAGCCTATGTGGTTGCCCTGGCATTCGAAACCAAAGTTAATAAAACATGCCAGACCCCAAAGTAGTCACCTTAACATTAAAAAAAAAAAAAACTATATATATATACTAATAAACAACTCACCTTCAATATTAAAAAAAAAAAAAAAAATTATTTTTAGAATTATACAATATGTTTTTATTTGGAAACACTTATATAAATATAAAATTATTATTATTCATATGATTCGCATTTGTATACTACGTGTTTATATGCACCATAGTACCCTAACCCTTCTTTATGTTGTTCAGAATCCTATTGTATATTTTCTGCTACGCATCAAGACAAAAGCTATTTTTATGATTCAAGCTACTGTAATAGATAGCACTTAATACGTACATATAATCAGTACGTATGACCAATATGATTACATTACGGCGAATTTGTGAGTATTTGACTAGGCTATGAAGTGTATATCTTTTAATATACAGTCGATAAGCACTAATTGCATGCTATCAGTCAGAGACTTTTTATATATATATGTAGACAGTATATGTATTTAAGTCATAAGAACTAGTTTGGGTAAAAGTCGAAGTATAGAGTGTAAAATCATATGGATAACATCTAATCCATCTTTTCAAGGAAGATATGTTAGACATTATCCATATGATTTTATATTAAGGAGTGTTAAAACTGAATTTCACAAATTCTATATAATGATGTGACCAAGGCCACGTCAGAAAAAAAGGTTATCAGCCAACACTGAGTTAAATATATACATACGTAGATAATTTAAAATTTTTAAAATCTTTTAGTTAAGTGTCACACCGCGTGTTAAAATATCCGGTCATTAGTCAAACTCTTATTAGGCTATAACTACGTAGTCAATTCAGCTTTATATTTAGTAAATTACTAATAATGGTAAAATTAGTGTTTGTAGTCGATTTTGTGTTAGTCGATTTTATCGACTTAGCCAGCTAAGCCAGCCGATTTTTTGAAAAATCGACTTAATATTAGTCGATTTAATACTGGGTCATATAGAAATTATAATAACTAATCAAATTTTACAAAAAAAAATACATAATAATGATAAATAAATTTGCATTCAATCGGATAACAGATCAAAGTCGCTCACGTACGTATATACATACATTATCAAGAATTCCAATTTTATAAAATTTTATATAATAATACGCATACATTCACATAAACTGGTTTTCTTAATCGGGAAGATAATTACTAGTATAACTGCATATGGATTTAGAATATCGCCCACGATGATACTTCTTGATTTCTCTGACAATGATGCAACAAATTATGCGTGCTGACTTGAAGATTATGCACAAGGTTCAAAACCCTATTATTATGAGCCATATTATATACTGATCATATAGATACGCATCACTGTAAATATGGTACTGGTACAAGTCTTCTGTTATAGTATTAAACAACAATGTATTCAATAAAATGACAAAGATTAAATAAATAAAAATGAATTTTTTGTTTGATAAAATTTTTTTAATACAAATTCGTATGCCCCAGGCCATTCATAATAATCGAACTTCTTTGCTCCAAAAAAAATATATTTATGACATGATCCACGCTATTCTAGCTATAACAAACTCTCATTAAAGACTCAGCGTAATAAGAATTCAGAATCAAATATTCAAACAGTATTGTTAATTGGGCTAAATACGTAGACATATTTTCAATCAAAATTGAACAGATGTCTAATTTCATGTCCGGTTGCTAGATCTAGTCTAATTGATAAAAC
>CAJVPZ010000480.1:0-19124 GCA_910592135.1 Racocetra fulgida | reverse complement strand
CAAAAAATTTTGAAAATTTCATAATAAAATATTTAAAATTTCCAGCTTCAGCCGTTTCCAGCTTCAGCCGCAACATTGATTTTTCTAATCAATTACAATTGCTTCTATAGCTGATAATTAATATCCACTCTATTTAAAAATTTCCTGATGATTAGGATTTTGATAATATTGGAATTTTGTTTTAGAAATTTTGAATATTGGCATTTTGAGTATTAGGATTCTGATAGATAACCCTTAAACCTAGTTTAACAAAAAAATCTATGTTATGATTTAAAAAAAATAAATAACAAAACACATATATACTATACTATAGCCTGTATATAGGATTTAAAAATTATATATATATAACTAAGAAATTATTATATATTTTTTATACTATTACTTTTATTAACTCTTTATTTTAAATTTATATTATGTTTAAAGTATTAAATAAAAGGTTCTACTGTATACTTCTAAGCTATTATTTCTAATATATATCTTCTATACTATATGAAATTAAACAGAGAGGTCTTTCTTAAGATCTACTAGTTATTATTAGAAGCTATTTCTTTGAGTCTATCTCTAAAAGTCTTTATTTCTGACAAATTATATTTGGATTAATTTAAGTCCTTTTTTGAATTTGTGTCAACCAGCTCTATTAATATAATTGATACTATGACAAAAATATATAGACACACTAGATTTAGGTTTGGCTTAGATAAATTTAATTTCACATGGGTAATATGTCATATGGGGTGTATTATCATATATAGACTAGACATGAATATAAATATGAACCAGACATAAATATAAACATAAACCAGATATAAATATAAATATAGACCAGATATAGATATAACATGAACTAGGAATATGAATATAGATCAGACATAAATATGAATATGAACCAGACATAAATATATATATGGACCAGACATAGACATGAATATGAACTGGACCAGACATTTATGTCTATGTTCAAAAATATAATAAATATTGAACATTGTTTGTAAATAAATACCTCTAACCAATATTGTCTATTTTCAATGTTCGAGTTATTTATAACGGACCAGACATTTTTAGATATTGTCTGATATCTATATCTGAATTAGCATAGCGGGCTTTCATTCTAATTGGCTAATATTTTTAGAATCTGTAGATCATTTGATAACGTTACAAAATCTAATTAGCTAATAAAAACAAGTTCAAAATGAAAAAATTTTTATAAATTTTAGAAATTATTAAACAAAAAGATAAATTTTAACTATAAATTTGAATTTAAAATATATATTTTTTTAATATATTGATTCTGATAGCCATTGTAAATATATATCTAGTTAAGCATAATAAAAAAAAACAATGTCTTTAAACTTAATTATATATATAAATAATTTTATTAACCAAATTGCTTACTAACTAATACAGTTTAATAACAAGATAAAATAATGAATAACATAAACTTAAATGAATTAAAAAAATCAGCAACTATCAATAAGGTAATATATACACATAGAGAGTATAGACAGTATAAAAAACTAAATATTAACTATGAAACAAAGCATGTAATCATATAATACATATCCTATATATACTTTATATTTAATATATTGTAGTTTTTAAAAACTTAGTTAAATAACCTGTATTCAGAAAATGTTAAAAAAAATCAACTGTAAGTATTGTTATTTGAATTACTATTTTCAAAGGTTTAAAAAAAGCTTAGTACTTATTAGCCAAGATACAAATTATCTTGCTGATTGCTGAATTACCTTAACCTATAAAACCAAAAGTGCACCTGTTACTAACTTCTGAATTATTCCTCCATTCTCCGAATTATTTTTACTGTAGGTAGAATGAAAGGTGTAGTTTCAGAATTTATATATCGTATCCTTTGCCAATTCGTTTTCATAGCTGCCAATTTGTTTAAAGTCAGATGGTATATGCAGTGTAAAGCCTACTATGCTGTCTGAATTATGTCTGTGTAAATATATTGTTACTTAGTATATGAATTATTAATTGATATTATATCAATATTGCATAACGAACTCAACCACTGATTGCAATATAATTTCTATACTTAGCCTCATGAACCCAACTATCATTTACAATATCATTGCACCATAATTACTGTAAATGATGGCTTATCTATCTAATTGTTTCTTTTGCAATTAGAGGTGTGAACGCAATGTTGTAATTAATCGTAATTTTAATAAATTACGGCAAAAAAATGCTGTAATATATTATAATTACGATCAATTACAGTATTGTGCTCACACCTTTACTTAGGCCTATAAACAAAAAAAATTGTTAGCTTAAAATAAACATTTAAATAAAAAAAAATAGAATACAAAACACCTATCTTCATGAGTTAATCTTATAAAAAATTCTTGGCTATAAAAGAATTTATAAAAAAAAAAAAGAAGTTATTAAAAATAAACAAGAAAAAAAAATAAAAATAAATTTTTAGTTGCATTGTTCTTATCATCAATTCAGATGTCTAGGTTTTCAAGCTTAAAAGCGAGACCTAACAAAAAAAATAACAAAATTAGTTCTAGCAACAAGAAAATAAACAAACAAAAGAATTGAACTTATCTTAAAGACTGCAGATCAATTCTAACACTTATTTTTAACACCATGTCAGCTAATTTGATAGCAACTAAATGCCTTATGCTCATCCTTTTTTTAACTCCAATTCCATTTTGATAACAATGGCCAATCTAAAGTACACTTGAATGATCCATATTACAAAATTTTTGATAATCATTGAATGTCTTATTTTCATCTTTTCAACTCCTAACTCTATTTGATAACAGCATGCAATACTAAAGGTTCTTTTAGTATCACCCATCTCTGCAGATTTTTTGATAATACATGAACAACTTATGTTTATCCTTTTCAACTCCAATTTTATCAAGATAGCAGTCGCCAAGTGCAAACATTCTAATAGTAAATTCCATCCCCATTGATTTTTGATAATGAATAAATGTCTAGCAAAGTATTATACAAACCTACATAATGAAAGGTGGATTAAATAATAGAAAAGAATGAGAAAAAAAATAGAGCATGTAATACTTGTCTATATTAGAGATATAAAATATACTGTATAAGTTATCTGATCTTAACTTGGTTGTTTAATATATTACAGCTGTTCTCATAAATTCTGGAAAATCTGGCAAAATTGACCAACCGAATATTTGCCAATTTGTAAGTTTTGATTCAGCAGTAATTTTATACACCTAAATAAATGGCTATAAAAATGTTACTAAAAGAAAATTTGCTTTTTTTGCTCCTTGTAGGTTGAAATATCAACGATTAAAATCATTAAATTGTTCGCTTAACCATTTTTTACATTTCATACAATTAAATCATTTACTAAAAAAACAGGATTCACTAATATTATACGTACATACATACGTTGCTCCAGATATCAAAAATCTAGATTATATAGAAATCTACATTATTATTATGCTAACCAATTTAATTTGGTAGCTTACATTACACGTATTGGGTAAAAACAAAAAATTACATACTATTTCTTTAAAAATACACAAAGTCATCTCGTTTTTTATTTAAAAAAAAATTTTTTAAGACAAAATTTTAAGGTTTAAAATTTTTATATACACTAAATAAAAATGTACTTAATTAATTAACATTTAAAACGTATTTAACATTCAAACAAATATACTACTTACTTAACCTTACTAAATACACCAAGTGGTAATTTATGTCTTATTTTATATTCTAATTCTGCTCTTGCTTTATCTTTAAGACCAACTTTTGTTCTCTGACTTAAAGGGCCTTTATTATATCCAAACCTTGCCATAATAGTGGCCTAAGACGTATTATACAACATCATTCCTTCAGTAAGAGCGTCTAGCTCTAGTTTCGATCATCTTTTTTAACTTCACATTCTCATACTAAGAATTATAGTAATGTTTTAATAGTAAAAATTGTCCTATAATATACTGTACTTTTTCTTATAAATACCTGATTCTTGTAGGCTCGAAAAGCACTTGCAGAAACATATAGGGAAGCATTCACGTAAGCATACAAGAGAGCAGAAACATACAGGGGAGCACTCACAGGAATATACTGGAAAGCATTCACAGGAACATACAGGGGAGCATTCGCGGAAACATGGGAAGCATTTGCAAGAATATATAGGAGATCATTCGCAAGAGCATACAGAGGACCACTCGCAGGAACTTACAGAGAACCACTCACAGGAACTTATAAAGGAGCAGGAACATACTGAAAAGTATTCACGAGAACATACAGAGGAGCATTCGTGAAAACTTACAAGGGAATGTTCAGGACACTTGGAAGAACATATGATAAAGCATTCGGAAGAACATTTGAAAGAAAATATGATGGAGCACTTAGAAGAATATATAGTGAAGCACTCAGAAGAACATATGGTGGAGCACTTAGAACATATAGCAGAGCACTCGAAAGAACATACGGTGGAGCCACTTAGATTGATTTGAAGCATATTGATATTAAAATTGATTATCTTTAATATTTATATTACGTATCAGATTTAGCTAAGCTTTTACAGGCAATTTATTTATATAAGCCAATCAGATAAAAGTCTGCTACATAGCATTACCTATTAGAGTATTCATAAATCAGTAAATCAAAACAAATCCAAACATGTATATACAAAATGTCAGAAAAATAAGTATTAGATAAGTATCGGCAAAAATTTTTGAATAACGGGCCAAGAAGCGGCATGTGTCAGCCCAAATTACTATTGTTCGAATAATAATGTTATCCTTCCTTTTTTTGGTTTGTATCACCTGTGCAAATAAGTAAAATAGTATATATATCAATATATCTGATATTGTAATATAATACGATCATAGCAGATATTATAATATAACGTGATTAAAAATATTTAAACAAACCAAACACCTACTATATTTAATAACAGTAAATTATAATTTAGCTTGATGTATTAATTTTTTCCTATTTACTATTATTAATCAAAATCGTTTCTTTGATAAATAGTACTGTATTTAGAGTAAACCTATTATAACATCGTATGTAAGCAATGGTAATAGGTCAATTTATTTCATAACATTGTCAGAGAGTTATATATAGGTTATATAAGGTAAAATAATTTAGTTAAATATACTAATTTTTTTTCTATTTATTATTATTAGTCGAAATCGTTTCTTGGTAAGTAGTATTTAGTATACACTTATTACAGCGTCAAATATGAGCAATGATACTATTGCAACCGTATATGTTATACTGGCTAGAGTCTCTTTAGTTTGAGTTCGCCAGGCTAATTTATTATATATTATTTAGTTTTATCAATGTTTTTATCAATAGAGTGAATTTATTGATTAAAATCATTTCTTGGTAAGTAGTATCTAGAGTACACTTATTATAGCATCAAGTGTAAGTAATGATACTATTGTGACCGTATATATTAAACTGGCCAGAGTCTCTTTAGTTTGAGTTTGTCAGAGCTAATTTATTATATATTGTATGTATATATTTAGTTTTATAATATCAATATTTTCATCAATGAAGAGAATTCGTCAAGAAAGTCATTTAGCTTTAATCGATATCTCAATGATGATTTGGTTGAACAAGATAAGTATGTTGTTTATTAGTCTATTCTTTATAGCTGTTATTTTTTTTCTCCACTTATATTTTATTAACTAAAGTTTTTTTTTCTATATTTCATCACTCTTTTTAGATTTGATTATCATTTCTACATTAGAGGATTTTATTGCAGCTAATTTTTTAGAAAGAACGTTTAATACATGATAAGTATTCTTCTTTTCTTTATTTTCACTGTTGTTTTATTTTAAGACTTTACTAACTATTGCAATAACTTTGTCTAGCTATTCTAGTATTCTGATTCTAATTCCGGATGATAACTTTGAAGATAAGGGTTGACTTCATTATAGTGTTGAAAGTATTTTGTTTATTAACTCTGTTATTGTCCTGCATTTTATTAAGAGCTTTATTAATAATTTTCTCTTTACTTTTTAGATATTTTTGTTCTAATCTTAACAGAAATTTAAATTGCACAGCGATAAGGTTTGAAGTATCACATTTCGGTATGTTAGAGTCATAGATGATTTTATTAATAATATTGTTCTCTGATTCATTTAATGGGACATTATTAATTATTTTATCATCTTTTATGGATTATTTTATTTGAGTATATAGAATTTTTAGGAATTCTGTCTATGAAATATAGGAATAAGGTTATACTCAAGACAATTATGGTGATATTAATTGTCGTAGCTGATGCTAAAATTTAGGATTTCAATTTTAAAATATGAGCCTTGCTAAAATTTATATATGCTTTTTAATTATCAATTCTAACTTTAAATTCTAATCTGACTCTAAAAAAAAAAGTAGTAAAAAAAAAATACCACAAAAATTTTTAAATTTTCATATCAAAATTAGAAACCACATTTCATTTTAATCTGATTTTATTATGATCTGTGACAATTACTGTATTATAATTATTAATTTTGTTATTTTTTTTCTTATTGCAAAAGTTTTTAGAATGTGGTAGACTTATGTATATGCATATATAATATGATGCGTAAAGCAATATTATAAGATTTGAAGTTCTTTTTGATAAAATAATTGTAAATAGTTAGATTTATTAGATATAGAATCGAATATATAGAGCCGAATATAGAATCGTAAATAATGACAATTGTTATTTTATAATATAGTTAAAAATAATCTAAATTAATAAAGACATATTTGTCTAATTGTAATATTATTTATTTTGATTATTTATATTATAAATTTCAATTAAATTTCCTCGTTTCGATTTTCTTTAAAAGATTTAAGATTTTGATTGGTTGATTAGCAGATGACAATCAACTATCTCAGCCAGGTTGTTAAATTACCTTAATTTTTAATTTTTTTGGTAAATTATCTAAGCTATTTGATAAATTTACCTTTAGTTATTTTGAATAACAAAGTTTGTGCAATCTAAATCATGTGATTTGATGGCTAAAAATTTTTTTAGCCAATCCACTTATATAATTTGCAGATAGAACTATGTATATAATCACTATTAATATTCAAAAAAAAAGAACTAATGTATATAAGGTAAATTTATCGTGTCTAGGATTATGATGTGTATAATATGCATAATTTTTGACTTGTATTATATACGCAATTGAAAAATGTGTATCAGATTAGTAGCGCAGACAAAATTCTTAAAATTCGTTAAGATTAGGGTCAGGGTTAAGAACTAGAGGATAGTAGTTTTAATAGTAAAATTGTCCAACAAAAACTTTTTGTTAGAGCACAAAAAGTGGTTTCTTATGCTGATTTTTGAGTTATAAGCAATTTTTGGCAGAACGAACGGTTGTTTTATTGTATTATATTACACCTAATCTTGAATACTAATTTGTAGATCAGAAGAACTACATCACCAACCTGATACACATTTTTCGACTGCACTACATACGTATTATGCATTATATAAAGTTGCATAATTTGAGCCATTTTACATAATAATTTGCATAATATGAGTATACTAGTTTGTGACCAAAGGTTTGAAGCCGATGTATTTTTCACTAGTTAGAACTAGCTTGATCAGTTAGCATATGAAAAATAAAACCAGTTCTAAGCACTTACTATATTAATATACAAGATAAAAAACCTAAATAGATATTTTAAAAATTTTAATATCTTATTTAAATATTTGAGTATTTGCGCAGTTGTTGCATATTTTAATTTGTGGTATAGCGTATAATATGCTGCATATTTTAAGCTAAAAACTTGTATAATTTGTATAATTTACAGTTTGCCGTATATATAATTTGGCATAATTCTGAACACTCTAATGCTGAGGTAGTTGGTGACAAGCATCTAACCTTTGTATAACTATTTTCTACATATGTACATATGTATATACATTAGAAATTCATGTAAAGACTATCATTTGCAATCACAGCAGCCATTCTTCAGGGTATAGAATTATAGAGACTGATAATATAATTAATATTGATTTTTTTCTATTCTTCTTCTACTATTTTTTACAATTTATTTAGCTTTTCTTTTTTTGTGGCTATTTCTTGCTTTTGCTCTTTTAGATACTCTTCTAGACATCTTTTTACTTCACTTCAAGCATTTTCTATTGGGTTTAAGTCAGCAGAATATGGAGACTATTTAAGAGTATTAATATTTCTTTAATTGATCCAGTTATTCATATCAGTTGCTCTGTGCTTTGGGTCTCCATCATGCTGTAAAATAACATCTTTAAAATCTAAATCATGTTCAAGTAAGGTGCCAAAAAGATCTTTAGCCAGAATTATACGATAACCTTTGTTATCTAGATGAGTTTCGATGTAACATATCTCACCAACACCATGCGAGATTATATAGCTCCAAACCATTATACCTCCACCTTCAAATTTTTTGGTCTGACTAACATAATCAGGTTCTAATTTATCTCTCTTTTTTCTTCAGCAAAATTTATGAAAATTAGATCTAAAAAGTACGAATTTACTCTCATTAAAAAAAACAACTTTTCTCCAATCATCCACAGTCCATTTAAGATGCTTTTTGGCAAATACAAGATGTTTTAATCTGGTATTTTCACTTATTGCAGGTTTTTTAGGTTTAACCTTGGCTTTGTAGCCATACCTTTTTAATGTATTTTGTATAGTTTCTACTGAAATATGTTTGCCTGTTTCAGCTACATACTTTGAATAGATCTAAACTGCTATTGAGCCTTTTTCTGAAGACAATATATCAATTATTTTTTTTTCATCATTGGGTGTTAGGAATCGTGGATATTTAGATCTTTTTCGATCTTTAATCTCTTCTGTTTCCTTTTTCTCTTACAAGTTTTAGATTTGCAGAAGAACCAACATCAAATGACTTTCCTATTTCTCATATTGAAAAGTTCAACTCTCTTAATAGGTTGATTCTTTTCTGATCTCCCAAAGGTATTTTTTTTTGATATTTGTTTACTTGTTACAGGTTGTTTTAGGTATTTTAAATTTTGTTTTTTAAATACTTTAGGTGCTTGTTTTATTTTTAGTTAAAATTTATTAAACCAAAAAATGGTGAATTTTAGAAAATCAAGGGATTGCACTTTTATAATTTTGATATTATTTATATACAGTATGTATATTGTATGAATCACTCTTTTGTTATTCTCTTATATCTTACATATGATTTTACAAATCGTTCATTTTAGAAGCCTAAGATGTGCAATACAATATATAATACTCGATACATAAATATCAATGCTGTCTCGAACATAAATATGAGCTAATTAGGTGTGAATTCCAACTACAGGAAAGAACATTGATATTACACTACTGATTCTTCACCCAGTGTGCAGCATATAAAAAAATTATTTTACAATACCAGATCATTCCGCTAGTATATGTTATAATTATAATCCAACACCATTTTTATGATAATAAAATGGTGTTGGATTGTAATCATAATATGTACTAACGGAATGATCTAGTATTGTAAAATAATTTTTTTACCTATAGTTGGTGGTAGAATTACTGAATTAAAGCATTACAGCATTTTACCAGAATTAATTATAGCACAGTACCTGATTGCCGTAAATATTGCATAATGTTATAATAAATATTACAGTATCATTTTAGGTTCATATGTTGGTTACTATTACTATTGAAAATTATTCGACGCAATTTGACCTTGCCCTTGTATAATAGTATGATTTTCGCTTTAAGAACAACAACCGTTTATACAAATATGATTGTTTACTATTGAAACTTTCAGGCATATTTGATTTTGTTTCTGTAGAATCTATTATTGAATTAGTACATATAATAAAATATGCAGCAAAACAAAATAAATATTTTGTTAATATATATATGTTTTAATAATAGATGCTAGCACAAATTTATTTAGTTTTATACTAAAGAGTCTAACACTATATTTATTGATTGTTTATAATACAAACTTAATATTTTTACTACTTTTTATTCTTTTTATATTTCGCTTTTTACTTTATAAATACTTTATATTAATATATTATTTGCTGATTATAATTCGATAAAGTTATTCTGTATTTTAATAATAATGAAAATCTAATTTAAGTTTGAATATTGGCTATACTATTAGAATTTAAGTATCTAAATATTAATATCTATTTTTTTATTTTTTTTTGTAATAATGGTATTAAGAAGCATAGATATTTTTATAGAAGCAAAAATTTTAGATACTTGTTAGGCAAATTAGATACATAAATTTTTTTAAGAGAAATTCTATTTTGACTCGGGTCAAAATAATCTTCAGAAAAATTTTAGAGTTAGTGCGGGCCAAAATTATATTGATGCCGGTCAGGGTTTTTTTAAGATAAAAATCTAGCCAGCATTAATATAATTCTGGCCCGTACTAACTCTAAAATTTTTCTGAAGATTATTTGACCCGGGTCAAAATAGAATTTCTTTTGTTTTAATTATATACCTGTATATATGATCGACCAATCATATACAAGATTAGCGATCAATAAATCTGTAATTTTAGTTTCATTAAAATCTGCTCTATGTTTTCTACGTTCAGTATAATTGAGGCTTTAGTACTTGTTCAGATTGGCGAGTTGCATATCTTGCTAGCAGTTTAGTTTCTGTTAAATGTTTTTTTTTTGGAGTAGCTTATGATGATTTTTGCGTTACAAGAAATTCTGACGATGGTTTTTTTATTAAACAGGTCTAAATTCCAGGGAAGTAAGATTTGTTTTTTCTTTTACTGTTTTTATTTGTTTTTTTTTACTAATTAACTTTTCTTAAAACCTTCCTTTGTAAATTAGTTCTAAGAATTTTTAGTTGAAAACTTTGGTACCAAAAATACAAGAACTTCGAATTGCAACAACTTTCTTAACAATATCAATACTTTGTGAAGCATTTTTATGTACAGAAAGAATAGATCTTTGTTGTTCATAACTGTATTCATTTTGCTGCTTGATAAGCTGTTTACATGTATTTACTATATCATCATTAGTTTTTCGTTTATCTTGTTTTTTTTTGCAGTTTGGAGTTTCAATTTTTTTAACGCTTAAAAATCTTTCTGCATTTTCAACATTTAGATTGTTTGCCGAATTTTATTGTGTTAAATGGTGTTCTAAATGAGTATCACCAAAAGAAAACCTGCATATTTAAAAATATATCACTTATGAAATTTATAAGTAATCTATTTTTAAATATATATGTTTTTTTTTGGTGATACTCAAATAAGTATTGATTTTTTAGCTATAATAAGATGTACATTTACAAACTTCGCAACTCTGTATTTTTTTTTTGTTTATAATAGTGCTTTGCAAATTATTTTTTATATCAAAAAAAATTATATAATAAACAATTTGTAAAGTTAATAAATTTTCTAAATAGTTCGCAATAGTTAAAAAAAACTATATTGTTAAACAGTGTATTAATATAGTGTTTATTAGTTATTTAACAGTAATTGTTAAACAATAGAATACATATAGTTGTTTAATGCAGCATTTATAAATTAACTAACAGTAAGTATTAAATAATAGAATATATAGCATTGTTTAATGTAAATTAAACTCATTATTTAACTACTTGTGTTAATTAATGCATAGATTAGCATAAAATAATACTTTCAAAACTTCTTGATGTTATAGATAAAAAATTGATTGATAGAAGTAGTATATAAAAATATAAATCAGATATAAAAGGTTCTAATAGCATTAGCAAAATTTTTAAGCAGATATATATCGATATATAGCAGTTATCGATATATATCAATTAAAAATTATTGATATATAATAATTAACTGCTATATATCGATAAATATCACTAATGATAAATAACGATTATTGATATATAATGACTATAATCACTATCAATTAATAATGATTTTATAAAATTCGTCTAATTTTTTTAAACTTTAACATTAATTTTCTCAATAACTATCAATTCAAATCAGCTTAAACTTTTATCACATATAGTATATATATTCAACTATAATATAGTAAAATTTCAGCCAATTTGAATTAGTAGTTCTTGAGAAATCATTTGTTAACGATAGTTAATTTTTTAAAAAAAACAACTATCATTAATAAATGATTTCTCAAGAACTACTAATTCAAATTGACTGAAATTTTACTATATTATAGTTGAATATATATACTATATATAGTAAAAATTTAAGCCGATTTAGATTAATAAATATCGAGAAAATTAATGTTAAAGTTTAAAAAATTTAACAACTTTTTTGTTATATATCATTAGTAATTACGAACGATAATAATCGGTAGAGGGTTGTATATTGATTGTAATCTAGGGAATTACTATCGATATATAGCACCTTTAAAATTTTGCTGATGAGGTTTAGGTTATAAATAAAGTAGTCTGAATCTAATCTTTTGAAATTAATCACCTAGTAGATATATAAATAAGCAATCAGGTTATATAGTAGTATACAAATTTATAATTTAATAAAGATATATAAAGCATGATCTTATTTTAATACTAAAAAAAAAAAAAAGACAAGCTGCTAAGTATATAAAATCTAAATTAAAATTTGAATAATAAAAAAAACTAGATAAATAGAGAAAATAATACAAAGGCAATATAATAAAACAGTATTACAAATTTTAATTTAGTATTTTAAAAGATCTATTAAAATATTTGTAATAAAATCATATATAAAAAAAATTCAAAGAAAAAAAAATGATGCAAGTTTAACAAAATGCAAAAGCATAGAACAAAAACAGTTAAAAAATAAAAAAAGAAGAAACATTTAAATAAAAAATTATAAAAAAAAATATCAAAGGTTTTATAAAAATAAAAATCTTAAACAAAATAATAAAAGAATCAAAACAATTTTGGTAAAAGAGGGGTGTAGTGACTTAGTGAAGTGGTCAAATTGTTGCCTCCCAAGTGATATATCCAAAGTTCAATTTCCACCAATGACGAAAAATCAAATTCTTCTGTGCATTAATAACTATTTAAGTATTGAGATGTAGATTTTGTAATGATAGTCAGACCAAATAGGTGCAAGGGGTAATGATCGCCTAACAGACAGCTTATCTCGCAAGCTCTAATCAGAGTAATAGTACAGACTTGGAAGATTTTAGGGCATTTGTATAATAGAAGATTACACAAAGAGATACAAACTGATAAAAGGCGGTGTAAATCCACGATAAGTCCCCAGGATTTGTGTAAATCTGTTGGACTTTGTCCTGAATAGGAATCTGCTTGGCAAGTCTCGAGTAGAGAGGTAGCACTACTTTCGACGGCTCTGGAAAGTCTGAGAAGAAAATTAATAAGCTGTGGATCTGGACGAGGACCAAATGTTTGGTGAGCACTATACTAGCCAGGCCGCCAGAATCAACTAAAGGAAAAGGATACAGGCCAGTATCTGGGTTAAGCCAGTAAGAAAGCAGATAACGTAACTTGTAGACCAAACCAGACTATCTGAATTGAAAGTTTGGTAAAACAGTGAAAGAGTTCTTGATTGGATGAGTAAGGGCTAGGGTAGAGTAAATTCTATGAGGGCAGAAGTAGATAATAGTAGCGGCTTCGGCTTGCAAGTACTTGTTCTCGGACTCAGCATAAGTTACTGAAGCCTAGGTCAGCCTAAATATGGGTATAGAAGGCTTTAGCAGATTTATCTCGAGGACAAAGAACCCCTATAGGTGGTCTGTCTTAAAGTCCTAAGTTGGGAATCTGAAAATAAAGGATACTAATGTATTCTCGCTTGGTTAGAAGATTAATGTACATAGATGCAGAGGGTTTAAATAGGTAATTCAGTAAAGTTATAGGTACAGCAGCTAGTGTAGAACCTTCGGGTGTTTATTTAAATAGGCAATCAAAAGTTGCACATATAGCTAGTTGTACTTTTTAAATATGTGTATAGTATGGGGTCCCATACTGTAAAAGTTAACAATAATCAAATAAAAGGACAGTGACCAAGAGATCATCTTAAAACCAAAAAAAAAATTTTTTGATAAAAGATGAAAGCTTCAATAATATACAAATTAAAAATCTATAAAGAAATATATTTGAATAAATAATAGAAATTATACTGTATATTAAATAAATAAAAAAATATACAAAATAATATTAAAAACTAAAAAAAAAGAAAAAAATTACTAGCTAAATAATTAAATAAACTAAATACCAAACAGATATTGATATAAATAAAAAAATCTTGTACAAAATATAATAGCAGAAAAAACAGATGTTTTATAAAATAGATAGACAAACTTGCAAATTCTGTAACTTTGCTATTAAAAAATTAATGATTACTAATCATTAGCAAAGTTTATTTCTTATATTGCTTATCTATTTTATAAAATATTTGAAAAAGTAACAAGAGTCAAGAATTAGAAAAAATATTATATTTGAAATAATAAAAAGAATTTTAGTAGAAGTATTTGGAAATTGAGAAGAGTATATTGGAATTTAAGAGAAGTTTCTTAGAAAAAAATTTTATAAAAAAAGAAAAAAAAAAACACTTAGTTTTAAAAAAAAAAAAAGAAGATTTACAATAATTAGAAAACCAAGATCTATAAACAGAAAAATTTAGAATAATACTAAGAAAATAGAAAAAGAGAAGATCTATAGAAGAATGTTTCCAAAGAAGACCTACAAAATAAACTTTTTGAAAAAAAAAATACAAAGCTTTAAAACAAAAAGAGAAATATAAAAAGAAGAACAAAAGAAAACTTTAAAAACCAGATCACTTATTAGTAAAAATAAAATGAACTGAAAAAAAAAGCTTAAATACAAATGAACTGAATATAGCTATAATATTAAAGTAGAAAACATAGCTAAATTAAATAATAAAATAGAATTAGAGATAAATTATTACTATAAAGAGGTGAATAAATTTAAAGAAGGTAGTTAGCAACTAAATATAATTAAAAATTTCTTTAAAATAAGGTTATTTTATTATAATTTTACTAGTTAGCTTGGTGCAGCCTTCTGGTACAGACAATAATAGCCTTAACTGGTAAGGCAAACCGCATTTAAACACCCACTAAAATAGCTGAATGATGTCAGATTTACAGTTTAGATAGTTAAATATACTGTATTTTGTATATATGCTTGGATCTAACAAAAATATTGATAAGGCTACCAATAAAGAAAAAAATTTTTATTTTAAATATATTATCAAAAAAAATTACTTTTAAAATAATATAAATTTACTAAAAAATAATATTTCAAGATTATATATACAGATTTTATAACTAAAAAAATTTTTTTTGCTAATAAACCAACTAAAACTTTTTTATTTTATAGAATTAATAAGCTTTACAAAATAAATATACTTAAAATAATCCACAAATCAAAAATTTTCTAAAATTCTATTTTGACCCTGGTAAAATGACACCTCCTAGAATTTAGGGTTAGTGCGGGTCAGAATTATGTTAATGCCGGCCGGGTTTTTATATTAAAACAACCGGGCGGCATTAACATAATTCTGGCCCGCACTAAGCCTAAAATTTTGCTGAGGGTCATTTTGATCGGTCAAAATAGAATTACCCATATTTTAATTGCAAAATTTTCGAAAATCACTATTTGGTTTCTACTACCTCCACTGTATTATCTTTGTGAAATTGCAAAGTGACAATCTCTTCATGTTTGTGTTCATTGTGGCTTATGCTCGGTACGTGCCGGTACGTACGTACAGTTCGAACCATTCAACATTGCAGCAACATATTCAAATACGTGATTGATTGACAACAATCATATCATTCACAAATTTTTTCTAATAACGCGAGTCTAAGCCAATTCACCGAATAATTAAGATAAAATTTGTTATATGAGAAAGTTCATGGAATCTATATGTACAAAGAATTAATTCGTTTTCCTGAGAAACTAAATTATTTACTAAATTTATCATTGTAATGCGATGACAAATTCGACCGTGCGAAATTAAAAGTTTCTCAGTGTTGGTTGGATGATTTAATTTGGTTAGGTTTTAACCAGTAAAGTTGTATATCCCGATTTTACAATCATGGTGTATCATTTTTATCTCATTACTGATCTTTGAGAAAATATTAAAAAAAACCTTATTTTATTTGGTAAGTGCAACTCTTATTTTCGCGTCCTCATCTGATAACGCGGAGTTAATGAGGCTGAGTGTTTAACACGTGTGCTAAAATTAATTGGTTGGAGAAATAATGGTTAAGAGGCTAAGTCTTGTTATTCCCGGATTTCAGACTAAAGTAGTTAAGTAGCTAAAGAACACCAGCATGATACGACAGTAGTCTTATTTGGTCATATACGGTACAAATATTGAATTATTGTCTTTTTCTTTTCCCATGATTGTGTGAAAAAAGTAAAAAAATTTGTAGTCTTTAATTTTTATGTCAAATCCGAAATTAAAAATCGACAATCTTTCATATCAATCACAAAAAAAATCGAGATATATAAGTATATACATACGTACGTATGTACTTATGTACTTGTAAGACTTTCATAGTCCCACAATTAAGTTGTTTATCAAAGAAAATTCTAAAAATTATTACATAATTTTGTGAAATAAAATTAAGCAAATGATTGCTGGCGCATACGTACGTAAAATTATTATAAGTGGCTGAATTCGAATTTTTGGAATCGACTGTTACAATTTTTAAGGAATATACAAAAATAAAGAAAGCCTTTACCAAATTTAAGATTACAACAAACAAATATGTTGACTTCGTATAACACGTAAATATGGCTTAAATCCTTATGTGGTAATAAAACTTTGTGAAGCATTGTGAAGCCAATAAATTTTATTAACGAATTAAATGCACAACTATTGTCACTATTGTCACGGTATGCATAAGGACACAAAATTGTCAGATATCAGATATGGCGGTTGTGTACAGGACATTGTGATCAAAAATAATGACGTATCAACGTGTAATTCGACACCAAATGTCTCATTTAATGAAAAAAAAAATCATAAATAATGATTTTCACATTTATTTTTACGCATGTACAGTATGATACATAAAACTACAGTTGCGAAAATTATAAAATTATTACGGAGTTTTCGGAATCCGCAATTAACAATTATTCCAGATTTATATTTATGATCAGAATCTATCCGTCAGTTGAATAATCTTTTATCATTACTGTCGCAGATTTTCTTATTGGCATATAATGCAACCAATCCCTACGTATAATTGCAGCATTTAGCATCATTAATAAATGACAACTAAAAATAAATTTTATTCAAGGTATGCAACAAAGATACACATACAACATACATACAACATACATACGTATGCATATAATACATACACATACATACAACATACATACGTATGCATATAACACATACGTACGTACGTACATACAATACTGCAATATATATACCTATATATGCATATATGAATTCTTAAAAAGTTTGTATACAGTGATGGATAGATTACAGGATTAGCGATGTTACCCAAACCATGTGATAGTTGTCGATATGGCTTGATTCCACTAGGCCTGAGCGAATCCAAGCCGACTCGACTTAGTTTTCCAATTTGAGTTAAAGGCATTACATTCCTATTTCCTTCTGTTGACTTTGCTTCAAGGATGCGGATAAGCCAGATAATGATTATCTAATGCTAAGTTGCTAAGTGATATTTAACGACATATGCTTTGGATAGAATATATCGATATAGTTAATTTTTAAAGAATTCGGTTTTACTCAATACGTAATGCGTATTGGTACATAATGCAGTCTAAGCCCCTATTATTTTTTATCACCAAAAAAAAATGTTATCTTGCAGAAATGTTGACTATATCATGATAAGAAAGTCTAAAACTCATGACTACCAACGATATTTTCCTTATTGAGTCTATCAAAAAAAAAAAAGAAGTCATTACTGTATCTATAATAGGGTTAAAGATCACACATACTTGATTGTTATAAATAGGACTGTTAAAAGTCCGATCCTTTCGGTCCTGACTCCGTAAATAGGGACTTCGATTAGGACTCGGTCCTTGAGTCGAGTCCGTGCATATAATAATAATAATCAGTATTGTATTTTGGTCAAATCGATCTCGATGCAAATTAACCAATCACATGCATGCCCTTCTAGAACAAAGACATGCATATGGAGCTTTGTCTGGGACAGGCTTGAGTCGGTCCTAAAAAGTCCGTGTGAAGTCGACTCAAGGACCGGGTCCAACAAGCTTTTTAACAACTCTAGTTATAAACATCCTGATAGCTCTCTCAATACGAAAAAAAAATTAATAAATTCTTTTGCCATTGGGTCAAAGAGAACTCTTTCAACTTTCTGAGAGTACAACATATGTTTAAGATTTGAATCGCCATGAGGTCATAATCCTAAAAATATATTTTTTGAGTACGTACGTACGTACCAATTTAATTTAGCACTTAACCCGATTATATTACGATATTCCGATGTTAGGGATACTACATATTTAAGTATATAATGTTTGAGATTTAAATAAATATGTTGATATAACCAGCTATTTGGCTTGTACAGATATCGTTATAACCAGATATTGGGCTTATACAGATGTTGCCATAACCAGAGACGGCGTAGTTGTTTCTTTTATGAGTCATTATAAGTCTGTGCCGATTATTTACTAGCTCCAAGACGCACTTAATAAAGTTCGTAATTTAATTCCTTCTCTTCAATTCTAATTTTCGTCAATTTTATGTGAGATAATTCGTCATTATGATTTTCTTTGGTATAGTCTAAATTCATTTTCTCTGCCTATCTATAGTCTTATTAACTTTGTTTGAATATGTCTAGACTTTTTTTAGATCAAATATTGTTTCTTCCTTACAATGAACTATTATTATTCTGATTTCAAATGGTTAAGTCTTTTTTAGATCTACGTACTATGGTACTATGGTACTATGTAGTTCAATCTCAATTTTGAAAAGAAATTTGAAATGAATCTAGAGTACGTACGTACGTAATATATTTTGGCCAGTCAATATTTTTCGAAAAAGATCCGTCGTTATTGTGTATCTAGTAAAAAATTAGTTTGTGGCGGGAATTTATATTTATCATTGATCAGATTTGCAGATATATGCGATCTCTAGAAACATCTTATCGTTATTAGTTGGTTTAGTTGATTCATTCTATGTACGTACTCCATTCAGCAATTCATAGGGTTTGATAGGATTGTTACACGAGTGAATTATATTACTTACTCTTCATATATTCT
>CAJVPZ010000479.1:0-19129 GCA_910592135.1 Racocetra fulgida | reverse complement strand
CCCCCCCAATAATAATAATAATAACGATAAACTGATTAAGTTATCGACTAAGGGTGTTCTCAAGCACCTCGCTCAATGGATCGGAGGCAAAATTTTAATTAGTCGGAAATTGAATAAATTAACCAAGTGAGTTACCATTTCTATAAACAAATCAGCGAGATACAGGGTGTCTTCAAGCACCTCGCTCAATGGATTAGAGGCAAAATTTTAATTAATCGGAAATTGAATAAATTAACCAAGTGAGTTACTATTTCGATAAAAAAATCAGCGAGATACAAACCACCTTTTTTCTCCAAAATTTTACCATTGATAAAGGTCGCTCAAGCATTACTTTTAATTTTTTGCATATCAAAAATAATAAATAATAAATTCTCAGCAAATTTCTAACCGATATGAAAAAATAGTCACTTCATTTTTAATTCTCAAAGCTTTTAAAAGATACCTTGATCTTAACATAAAATACAACCCATCATTTAACCTTTAATCAAATCGTAATGAATACTGCTATTCATTTTTGTTCAATAATCTTAAATATTAATATTAATATTCATAAGAAAAAATTTTTTATTTCTTGTTGCTGTAATGCAACTTTCGTTAATGATTATTCTGTTGCTGCGACAAAAGATTTAAATCGATAAAATCATTAAAGGTGAAACCGACGCAGCCGAAGTTAAAGTTTCGGCAACCAGTTGAGTAGAAAATTTTTTAAAGTGTTTTATGTGGCATAACGTAGATCACGAAAAACAGAGAATATGCTCAAGCATTTAATTCTATAAATGTCGTCATTGACTGAGATGTTTGAGCGTTATCATGATCATTATTTAATTGATTGATTGAGATGTTTGAGAACACCCTAAGTAATCGGTTTAATCGACTAAAACATTAAGGGTTAAATTTAGGCGTTTGTTATTTGGTTACTCAAGTAAGTTTTACTATATATATATACGCTGTCAACAATAATGATTTCATCCTTTTTTTTTTTTATGATCACAAATAACAATCAATTATTATGATGGATTCATTTTTTGTGCACGTTTTTAAGACATTTCTTGGGGTTTGGTTAGAATTCATGGTCAAAAATTTAGTAGAAAGGTATAATGATAAGCGATTTTAGAACTCATGAGGGTTCACAAATTTTCATTATAAACTAAGTTCATGATAATTATTACGTTTTCTTTGAGGATAGATTTAGAATTTTAAGTTATACATTTTTAATAATTTTAAGTTATACATTTTTAATAATTGGTAGTATCATTTTTAATACATTTATGGAGATAATTGAGTGTCTATACCTACGCGATTTCAGGATTTTTATTGTTTAACCAACGAAAATTCACTTTAACAGATTTCGATTTATTGGATTGATCATTGATGTAGATTTCGAAAATCAATTTTGTGCTTCCCATTAATTACGTGCTGTTACGACTGTTAGAGAAACAATACAAACTCGTGCAGACAGCACCAATCGCAGCTCTGAGTTGAATTCTTTGTTGTCTTTTATTTAACCTGATGGAGCACGAATCGCGAAAGGTATATCGGATGACTATGCTAATTTATTATACAGTATCATCGAAAACAAAACACGTTAATTTTTATTAACTGGGCCTTGCATGTATCTGTAATTAGATTTTTAAGTGATCTTCCGGAAGGCTTCGTGCTAGGGAATCGATAATTGATTTGAAATTGGGAATCAGGTAAGATTTGCCAAAAGGTGTGACCTCACGATTTTCGCGATAACGATAATTGGAAATTTTAAATAATCTCAATCAGTAATATCCAGATCTCCTGATTTCCCGTGATTTTACATGACATCATAATCTTAAGGCCCAGTCCAAGACGGGTCCTGGATCGGGACCGTGAGAAGACCGGTCCCTTGACTATTCATAATACCTAATCAAATTTCTTTGACTGAAACGTATATAGATCATATGGGCTAAGTGCTAGAAAAAGGGAACAAATTTATTTATTTATTTATTTTTTTTCGAGCCTAAGTCGAAATTAACCGGAAACATTTTTTCACTTAAGGAACAAGTGCCATTTCATTAATAAAATTTTATATATAGTCATATTTGTTTACATTTTGGGACCGAGAACGGACCGAACTGAGTCCGTAAATACTGATAAGGACCAGGACACGGATTGGTCCGATGTACTGTATCCCGATATAATCTGCAGAGGTCTCACTTTTTGCAAACCGCAAATTCACAATTTTGCAAGCTGCAATAAATAATCGTTTCTGCAATCGTTCTATCTGGTAATTTTTTTTACTTATGAGCTGCGATCTGCACATAATTATGTTATGCTTATAGATGTAGCCCAAACTATTTGGGACGTCCCAAACCATGTGATGATTAGTAACACATAGTTTCGGCTGCTTTTTTTTCTTATTGCCAAACTATGTGATACTAATTATCACATGGTTTGGGACGTCCCAAATAGTTTGGGCTACATCTATAGTCATGCTTGAAGTTGGCATCTGCTTGAAGTTGTAACTTCAAGAGCTTGAAGTTAAGCCTGACTGAAATTATCCCTGAAATTAGATCTTTCCTGCATGCATTAGTTAACAAGTTTAGGCAAGTTTGCCTTCAAGCGCTTGAAATTATAACTTCAAGCAGATGCCAACTTCATGCACGACATTCAATCATAAGCAATGTACCCAGATATGGCCTTTCATTGATGGTTCATTCCTTTTCCTTAAATGTGCACGAAATTCAGGGATGATCTTTTAAGTGGTTCCTTATAAAACAACGCTGAATCAATCTACATTGATGAGTTGGCAAAGTGCTGTCGTGATCGTATTATTGATAGTGGAAAAATAGGAATTTTGCGATTTACGATGTACCCAAGGAATGCACCTATAAATGTATATTCGTTAAAATCACAGAAAATCATAAGATTTCCACGTCCTTACTCGAGGTATACGATTTTTTTAGCTGATACGTTTTTATTATTTATTATTACATACAAAAAATCTCTTTATAATTAGGTACATATTAAAAATCTAATTTCGGGAATTGAAATATACGACGGGAGTATCCTAATTTTCTCTTTCTATTCCGATACATTTGATTTTCTCATTGTTTAACAATTCTTATTGTGAATTCACCTAATTTAGTTTTATTGCATCTCTTTATTTATCGATTCTTAGGTCTCTTAATTATTTTTACTTTTTTCATACCTCAATGATATCATCCTATTGGAGCTATGTCAGCGTCAAGCAATACTGTACCTGCGATATCAATGAGACATATCAATATGCAGTGTAATTCGCTAATATGTAGAGCATAAATTTAGATACACTCGTACAATTTCGGTAATTTACTTAAATGACTTTCATTAGAAGTAACAAGAAAAGAGAACTGAGTTTGTTCTAGAAAATTTAATGTGTGCAAACTAAAACTTGTAGAGTTTAAAATTTTTTTGTATCAGACTCAAATTTAAAACTTTTTATGAAGCTAAAACATTGATTTGAGGCTTTAGTAGACAGTGAAAAATCAAATGCGTATTGAAATCTGAAATTTAATTAACATGTATAAAATGAATCTCGGAAATTTCGCAACTAAGTTCGTATGAGGGTACAAATAACAAAAATAGTAATATATTATTAGTCCTCGTTTTATTTATTTATTTGGTTATTTTTTATTTATTTAAAGAGTATCGCTATTTTTAACCATGGTGATTTTACCCGGGTGCTGTATCTCGAAAACCTACAACTAAGCCATTTAAGGGTACTAAGTAAAATGGTCAGGACCACAAAAATCTGACCCAGATCTTTGCTTAAAAATGCACCCTAACCCTAAAAAAATAGGGGCGGTGGTTTTAACTATCGGTTAAATGCATTTTTGCCAATCAACAATTACGTAACGCTTTTGTATATTTAATTATTGTAAAATTGTAAAATTGGATTAAGTTGATAACAGCCCGAGTCGCAGTCACTGCGTTATTTTCTGCTAGTTTGCAATATAAATAATAAAATAGCGATAATAGTCTGAACCCAAAACCACTAAGCAAATTTAAATAATGTAATTTTTTATGTAAAACTCAGATTTCAAGAATAAAGAGGTTTCTTCTTAAAACAATGTATTATATTACTAATTGCGAAACAATTTAGATTCTATAAAAATAACCAAGTTTGAAACATTAATCTATTAAATATACTAAATATACAGTAGTGCTTGAATTGTCACACATTTTTTGTACATATTATTGTTAAAAAAACATGCAAAAGGATCATCGTATTGACCCGGGTCTCGATATTACACAAAAAAAACTAATTAACAGGGTTGGTCTGATTATAAAATAAACAATAGTATTGTGCTGAAAATGGGTTTTCTTCAATATGTCAAACGAAAGGTTTTCAAATTTTGACAGAAACTCCCTAAAGATAAAAAGTCCCCCTTCTTATTTTAGTGATGAGAAAATTTTGGACAGATCAAACGGTCCTTCTGTTGATGGCGTTGCTCTCATTCTAAATGTTGCAAATGAGATATTAATAAATATTTTTAAATTTATAATTTCGCCAAAGAATTTCGCTGCTAGTTGTAAGCGATTCTCTATTATTGCAAGAGACGACCAGGCGAGAGCAGAGTGGATTATTTGTCAATATGGAAGAGCGCATGCTCTTTTTCATGCCATAAGATTGGGACCAACTTTCATCAATCTTCCAGTAGCAAAAGCTATCGTTGCTAAAGGGGCTATTTTATCGAGATACTTTGTTCAAAGGCTTCTAATTAACTTTGGCAAACATGACCAGCAGTTAATCGAATTAAAAATTGTTCATAATATTGTAGGGCAAGTGGACATTAATAGAATAAATCATAATGTTCCATGGTCTAGTAATCTGCAAATACCCGTTTTCACTTATTTAATGACTGAAGCACAGCAGCAATTAGAAACAGACGACCTGTGTGCGAAGGGTAACGATATGGAACTTTTCCACTTTCTTTCTGCAGGTCCACATGTAATAAATCATGCACGAGATATTTTACGTAAAAATATGAGTTCCATTAGAAATTTGATTTTAAACATGAAATTTATTCCGTTCCCACCACGACCGCAGAGAAAATTCAATTCATATCATGTGCAAGTTAATTCTGAAGAATATCCATCTAAGGACGGTTATGAGAACAATCGTCAGCTCAACGTTATCGCACGCGCAATATTGATCTATGAAGACTTGGTCCATTTATGGAAAAGGATCGGGTACTATGAAATATGCGAAGACACTAATGATCTTGTAATACAAGGCGCGCTTTTAATTCTCTTTCCTCCTACGCCCTCTTCAGAATGGAAGAAACCAAGTGTACAAGTTGTTAATAAGAGACTCACAGAATTATTGAATCTTGGATTTCAATTAAATTATAATGTAATAGCAGATGTATTACATTTATTTGAACATAGATTAGATGATATAGGTAACATATTAATGGAATCATTTTTACAAGTCAAGCAAGAAGTTCCCGAAACGTTTTTGTATCACTGTTTAATCGAAACATTAAGACCTGAGCGTACATGCAAGATGAATGTCTGGGACTTCATCTTTTCACTTATGTCGGACAAAGCAGAAGGCTAATTCAATAAAGCCTTTAACCATCATTTGAGTAACGCTGCATCAATTATCATCTTTTCAGATGTACACATAAAACCACTTGCTTCATCTCCCAAATTTTATAATTGGGTACTTCGAAAATTCGGAGCTGATGCATCAATAACCGCTCTGTGCTTTGAGGATCTCTTGGAAACACGTATTAGCCTCGATATTCAACTTCAAACATCACATGGAATGAATCCTTTTTGATTTAGAAGTAACTTTTCCATTACCTATGGAAACCACTGAGGATTCAAATTCAGTGCAAACGAGTGAAGAACCAGACAATATGCAGGTTGAAGATGATCTAAATATGATGATCAAAATGTTTCCCACTATGATGACAACACGTTACAAATTTCATCGATCAAAAGGAAGCCCAAAACTAAAGATATTAAGGAAATCAGAGAATTATGGAAACAAAATTAGAAGACATGCATTATTCGATTTATGATGAAAAAATATAATAATCAATCCTTCTAGAAATTATCTTCGCGTATTTGTTGAAGAAAAAATACCATATGCAAAAGGAAATTAATGACATTTGATCAAAGTCTTTCTAAAAGGAGAAAACATTTAAGGAATAGAAGAATTGTGAAAATAAATAAATGATAACATGCGTTATAATTCAATTTATAATGAATTTATCCAAGAGGTTAAACTCAGTTAAGTTCAGAAATTTAGGTGCTGGCCTGGATATTGATGCCAGCATCTTTCTATGCACTTCAGGAATACCATCGACGATACTTAGTCTTAAACCATCGCGTTTACGTATTCAACATAATTCCAAAACTATATATGTCGCATTCCTGTGTATATTTTTACCTCTAAATGCTTCAACCTAGCCGTCAGCGAGACCATGTAATCTAATATCAAAAATTTTACATTCGTTGATTCAGCATGTTCTTCAACTAATAAATTATCACCATAAAGATTTCCATGAAAAAAGAATTGGCTTAGGACTAGTGATGGCAAATTAGCCTTTTTCCAAATTGAATTCTGGCCAACATTAGCTTGCTGCTTACGCGGGTCAGAATTATGAGATTCCGAAATATTCTATAAGTCTAGCCTCACCACCCTTAAAAATTTTGCTGGCTATTCTTATTAAAAAAAAACTGTTTCGCAATTAGTTTAGGGTTATGATCCCGCCAGTAGATTAGTATTTGGTTTAAAGGGTGATAGTTTATAGTAAAATTTCACGAGGAAAATTTCATAGGCAAAATTTGTTGTTTACGGCCCATTTGAGGTCATTTACCATCCCTGGTACAAAATACTAGAGATGGTAATATACCGAAATTTTTTGGTTATTAATATGATTTTTTCGTCCAATTGTTTCTTTTTTTCTTTACAGATTACATTTAATGTTGCATTCGGCTTTTGTTATTGTTGCTAAAAAAAAAAATTAATATTCAATAGTATAAAATAATTATTATAGTGTTAAGATTAATATCACGTGATATATAACGCACCTAAGCAATCAAAGTAATTTTTGGATAATTTCTCGACAACTATTTGATAAAACTCATTAAAAGAATTCTACTAAATTATATAATTCATTTAAAAAAATTATCATCGAATTCTGTCATGTAGTTGTGCTGAAATGAATCCAAAAGTTTGCCGATACGGTAAATGTTTTGAGTATGGAGACACTAATAGTGGCTCTAATTAGTGTTCCAAATACAAAATCGATATGTCTAAGGGATAGTTGTCAGTGTTCCTAAGTAGTGATGTGTGCCATGCACATGGAATATTTAACAGTAGTTAAATCACCACCCTAATTATTTCGCTAGCCAATCAGATTTCAAGATCATGTGTAACGTAAAAGAAGCGCAAAAAAATCAGCACCAGTTCTTTATTCCGCGGTATTTGCTGAGGATTCCCTGAAATTGACAGGGCTTAGGATCGATTTTCCGATCACGTGATAACTTCGGAAAACTTGGAATTTTTGTTTACGTTAAGGTTTTAGTTTGATAGAAGTTCATTTTAGAGTTACAAAGGCTGTTCTAATAGTAAAATCACGCAAGGAAAATTTTTACTAAGAGCTCAGAAGGTGGTTAATTAGGTTAAATTCTGAGATATTCTCGATTTTTTCAAAAAGAGCGTTTGTTTTGATTTTTTTACGTTACACCTGATCGTGACTTCTCATTGGCTAATTTTAGCTCGGAAAATCATGTGATCGGAAAATCGATCCTACGCCCTGGCGTTGTTGAGGATTCCCTTGAGAGTCCACTGCATTAAGATAACGAGATACGGTCTCGGTGAGTGCAGCATCTTCCACCGAGGTCCAACGACCTTTAAGGACCGATGGATTTAAAGCGCCAACCCATCGTGCAGAACATTGCATGGGAGTTCTATTTGGAACATGAGTTGCGATTAATGACCATTTATGTGGGCCGTATCTTTGGACAGCTTCACGAAGTAATTCATCTTCTTGTTCTGACCACTTTGTATAAACAGAAGGTTTTTGGTTCACTGGTAATGTAGCCTGATTGGTGATTGTTGGAGTGTTTGGGGACTGTTGTGACGTATTGCATGATGCAGTGATCTGATAGTTTACAAATTAAGGTAAATGTTTTCGCTTAAAATAGTGCAAGAAATACGTCATTTTTAACGAATTTGTAATTTATTTATTTAAATAAAATTCGGGTTCTTCCAAAAAAATCAAAATTTTATTGTTAGAATGAAATTACCTTAACCTTTTCCATAGCCTGCCGCGTGAAATCTTCACCAAACATGTAACCAGAATTGGGAACTGATAAATGTGAAAGATATTGTGCATGAACAGCTGCAATATTCTTGTGGTATTCTGTTGCTTGGCTTTGAGGCAAAGCCTATACGAATTGAGACAAAAAAAATTTTTTCCAAAATTTTTTTTTTTTTTTTATTTTTTTTGTTTGAAAAAAAAAAAGAGAGAAAATTGTTAAGCTAGCATTCACATATAATATGAGAAACCGTAAGAAGATGATGATTTTAGTTTCTATTTATATTTTGTTTTTCTTTCATTGTTACATCAAACGTTGCACGTGATCTTGTTCCTGATTGGCAAAATAGAAACTTGGGGAAGGGGATAAAAACAGCATTGTAACACAAACCTCTAAAACATGCGGGTCAATCTGAAAGTTGAAAAGTAAATACGAATGTTAATAAAAAATTTAATAAAAATGAATGAAAATTCCTTTATGACTTACCAATGATAAATTATTAATAACTGTCGTGTGTTGCACATTATTCAAATTATTTTGCGGGATGAATGTTTGAGACTGATATTAGGATAAGAATATTGTATAAACATTAATTTTTCTGAAACATGATCATTTATTTATTTATTTATTTTATGGATCAAACTATTATTGTTGTGATGATTCATAATTTTTTAATCTATCACTAATAAAGATAAACTTATTATTGTTTGTTACACTTACTTGAACGTCTGAAGTTGTTGGCTAAATTTTGTTTTTGAAAAAAAAAAAAAAAACACGTAGATTAGTTGAAATGAATATTGGTT
Organism: Racocetra fulgida; assembly: GCA_910592135.1. Classification (NCBI taxonomy): domain Eukaryota; kingdom Fungi; phylum Glomeromycota; class Glomeromycetes; order Diversisporales; family Gigasporaceae; genus Racocetra; species Racocetra fulgida. The sequence goes on along the minus strand of CAJVPZ010000479.1, from coordinate 10,037 downwards.
GAAATCTGAAGAATACTCCGAACTAATATTATTTATAAGAATTATACGTTGTTATTATTTGAATTGAGGGCAATACGGACATACGAAAATTATACTAAATTTTGATCGTACGTACGGTCAATATGGGATCTTTGCTAGGAAAATGATCCTCCGTGGCTATGTTGATCTTGTGAATAAAAATTAAATTTGCCAACCATTTAATTATCCAATTTGAATGAACTTTTTATTATTATTATTATTTTGTGGAGCTAAATAAGCTCTACAAAATAAAAATAAAAAAAGATCAATCGAATTGGATGACCGGCAAATTTAATTTCCACAAAATCAACATAGCCACGGAGGATCGCAAAGATCCCATATAGACTTGTAAAAGTCAGTAGTAAAAGTAGTAAAAGTAATGCAAAATTTTATTAATTCTTATAATAAAACACAGTAACTATTGAAATTTTCTTTTTAATTAAAGTCTTAACAAGATTTTTTAAAAATTTTTATTTACATTAAAATGAAGTTCATTATTCGTAGTTTCTAAAAAATGGGTTTTTTTTTTCAGATTTTTTAATTTTTTTTTTTTATGACAAAGTTTTCCAAGAGTAAATTGCAAACAAAAAAATTTTTATAATACTTTTGAAAATTTTTTTCTTGCAATTAACTCTTAAAATAACGTTATGATAAAACTTTTTAAAAAATTCGAAAAAGATTTCTAGAAACTACAAATGATAAGCTTTATTTTGATATAGAATAAAAATTAAAAAAAAACCTCGTTAAAATTCTAATCTAGAGAGAAAATTTTAATAGTTACGATGTTTTATTAAAAAATTAAAGCAAGTTGCATTACTTTTATGTTTTTAATATAGTTCAAAGTATCCTATTACTGTATTAACCAAAATCATCGAAAGAATAAAAAAAATCATGTAAATTACTAAATTACTTGGAATAAGGGAATGGTGACTTCTTGCGGTTCGGACTGACTCTATATAAAAACTGAATTAAAATCGAAATAAAAAAAAAATAGCATATAATAAAAGTTAAAATTTTAAAATTTTATTTAAACTCACTTCAATTGATGATCTATTGAGAGCCGTTATGTTTTTATTGTTATCGAAAAAATAAGGGATATGGATCGTATTATTCGACATGTTTATGTTACAGTATTAGAGAGAGAATTGTATGGTCAGTATAGAAAGAAAAAGTAACCGCAAAGTTTTCAACTGGCAATTTGAGTTTTATTTATATAAGATAAAAATAAATAAATATACACGTGGAGCAAAATGAATGAATCATCTAAGCATCTTTTTATATTAGATAAAAAAAAAAAAAATCAAAAATATCGATTTTTTTGACTTTTAATCATAACGTAATGCAATAATGCATAATTATGTCATCGTTAGTGGGAATGTCCATAAATTGCAAATTTCTTAAGACCACTATGAAGCTTTTCTTTTGGCCGGGTCCCTCAAAAATAATGGTTACCAAATTATTATTGTTTTTTTTATTGCATTATTTTTAATTCATTTACTTGAACGCCAAATTTATATTAGTCGAAAAAAATGTAACCGACCTAACCTATTTTATTATACGATCCAGGTGTTCTTGTTAAACTATAAAGTGAACTTTCTTTTTTTCTTTTTACAAACAAATACCAGATTTTCAAAACAATGACGTATTACAATAATAAATTAATTACTTGAAAGAAAATCCATAAAGAAGATTATGAAAGAAAAAACACCCATTCTGTGCAGGAATGAAAATTTTTTATAAATACAAGGTAAGTACGAACGTAAGTACATACCATTCGCTAGTGAACCAACCATGGTTATGAAGAAAAATCCACATGAACGCAAACTTATTGGTTCGTTCAAAATTCCAGATGGTGAAAAGGAAGTATCTCTAATGCAGCCAATTGACCGATTGCTTGCTTTGTTTTTTTACTTACGTTTTTCCTACATGAAGGTGATCATAAACGGAATTATTTATGAGCTCACAAAAACGATAATCACAAAGCGATTTCTTGTTTGAAGGTAAGGTATGACAAGATACCAAATTTATTCATTTTTGATGCGATAAATAATTTAAAAACTAATATATCGATATATATCGATATATATATCGATATATACGAATTTATAATTGGCCAATAACTTTTTATATAATTTTTATTAAGGAAATTAAGTAATGCACGGTAAATTCGTATCAAAGCGTGAAATTATCGATACATCTTTTGCATAATTCAGCAAATTTGATGTCACGCAAAATAAAAAAACGTCACATAAGCAATTTTTTTCCGAAATGCTAGCTTACAAAACATACCCTAAATGAGAACCCGGTTGCATTATCACGCATATATTAATTAAATTGAAATAATAATGACATACCGATATCGCCAGGATTAACGCACGTGAATAATCATATGCTAGAATAATCATATGCTATGATACTAAACCAATAGTTGGTTTAGTTGGTTTAGTTGGTTTAGTTGGTTTAGTTGGTTTAGTTGGTTTAATTGTGAAATTGTGAACTTACGAATTAATAGCTTTAAGGTGATTAAGGTGATAGAATGACGTATTTTGAACAACTTTGAACAATTTTTTGAACAAATTTTGAACATTTCAAGTACATACATTCGTACCTTAGTATTTCAAGAATGCAAAACAATTCAAAACAATCAAGCCAGATAACTTCAAGTACTTTAAAGAAAGTCAGGGACCTACAAACAAACCGGCAACTAATTAATTAATCCATTACGAGTGATTTTTTATGAAGATTAAAAATAGAGTTTATACCTTTGCAATAATAGACAATAGAAAATGATTTTTAATCTATTTATGTAAGTACATATGTATACACATTGTGTACATGAACTCATCAAGAGCTTACATTTCGAATTCTGTTGTTTGATTTATTTCGATTATGTAATGTTAATATATTATATATTTTTATAGTTTATTCTATTGGTTTATAATAATAAAGTTTATGCGAGATTATAGTTAACAAATAGTTCGAAATAACTTTTTTTGAAATTATGAATTCGCGTTCTATGAAAAGATTTTTTTTGATAGATTATTTGATAGATTAAACAAAAAAAATTACATGAATATATTTAGATATGTTTGTCTTATTTACACTATGAAAAAATATCCCAATCGAGTAATACCTTTTAAATAATACCTTTTAGAGAAGTTCTTGTGCTTAAAAAACTTCAAACCTTCTCCAAATGAAGAATGAATGAACGTCATTCGTGTTCGATCCTGTCTAATTCTGGATCAATGTTGTTACATTCATGGCTATTGAGTCCCAAACCTAACATATTAGTATTAATGAATCGTTGTTTAGAATTCTCAAAACGTTTACCTTACTCTCAAAAAGTTTACTCTCAATTTTTATAATTTATATAATTTATATAATTTATATAATTTATATAATTTATATAATTTGTATAATTTGTATAATTTATATAATTTATATAACTTGCATAATTTGTATAATTTGTATAATTTATATAATTTGCATAATTTGTATAATTTGATAATTTGTGTGGATTGCTCTAAGACAATAACTGACCTTTTTTATGTTGAATCTTTCGCTATATAGTTGCTATCTAGTTGCTATCTAGTTGCTATCTAGTTGCTATCTAGTTGCTATCTAGTTGCTATCTAGTTGCTATATAGTTGCTATATAGTTGCTATATAGTTTTAGTTTTAATTTTAGTCTGCTATAATTTGTAATTTGTATTATAGGCCTACATATGACAGAACAGAATGATGTGCATTAAATTAGTATGAATATCTGTCTGTACCTTTGTTTATCTTTACATTTAGGTTTGAATATCAAATTTGATCTTGTACTCGCGTACTACGTAAAATTGCGTATCTTTCTTTTCTTTAATTTTTTTTTTGTCGAATACCTGTGTTGCACGGTTCAATTATTATAAGCTCAAGTGAAACAATCAGTTGCACTTAAAAATCCTTTTGCTTCCCTTAAATTTATCTGAATTTTTTTTATGAGTACAAAAATTTCAAATTTTGGTTATCTATATACCTTGTTTTCTAAATTTATAATTAATAATCATCATTCAAACCTATTTTATATTTGAAATATTTATTAGATTCCATTTTAAGATGCTTTTTTTGTCTTCTTCTTCTTCTGCTTTCTTTGGTAAATATTTTGTTTAATCTGTTTCATTTTCGTGAAAAATAAAACTTGGTAATGTCGTAATGTTTTGTTCGTACGAAATGCACAATCGGCGCAATGGGTGAATGAATATGTTGTGTAATGTCTGTTTTAAGTTTTCACCTTAGTTTTAGCCGTTTAAAAAATCTGCATAGAGATACCGTAACGATAGACAATTATTAAATTTTACTGTAGAATAAATTATGTATGCTTATTGTTGTACATCGTTATCATCGTTATCATCGTTATCGTCGTTATTCTCGTTATGTATCGCTATGCATCGTTACGCATCGTTACGCACCATTACGCATTCAAATATCTGTTCACACAATCTTTGGCTAAAATTATCAAATTTCAAAAATTCGATAAAGTTTATGAATGTTGAAATTTATGAATTCAATAAAAATCAGAGTTTAGAATAATGAATTTCATGTGCTAATTTATTCTTGAAATTTTTTTTTTTTTTTTTCAGGGGGAATCACGTGCCATTCCATTTTCCACAAAATGGTCTTTCAATTTACACACAATTTACACTTATCAATCACAACTTACCTTACAAATTACATTTGATTAAAAAAGATTGTACAATGCTTGTTTTACAGATATACTGTACGCGACAGTAGCCGAACTTTCAGTCACTATAGTACCCAGGATTTGTTTAAATTGATTAGTACCCGGAGATACCTTGCATAGAACGGCGTAAAGATTTGGGTACAATTTATATGAAAAGTATATAATAAATTCATATAGGTGTGAATAATATTCGTGTCTTAATCTAAACATAATGATTTAATCGTTAAATATAATATTTGGCGTTAATATTGTTTTAGAAAAAAATTTTTTTGCTTAAGTTTATTTGAAATTAAGGAAAAATTATCATCTTTTTTTAAATATATCTACTTAAATCGCGAATGAAAATAAATAGTTTTTTAAGATTTGAGATGTAAAGTTTTGTCTTGCACTCACAAGAAAGACGAAAATGTCTTGATAAATATTTCTTAATGAACGCTAGTTATATATATATATATGTGTATATATTATATATATATATATATTGTGTGTGTGTGTTTTTTTTTCAGATACATACGTACGTATGTACGTACGTATAGTAGTACGTGGTGGCATTTCACTAATTTTTTTTAGCAGTTAACAGGATCAGAGCTGTCTACATTAAGTTAAGTTATGTAATTTTATAATTCAAATTCCATAATATTCTGAAATTCTTAACATTCTTTTTAGTACTTAGACCAAACCCCATTTGACGCGTTCACTACGTCATGTTTATCTTTCTTCACATTGGATTTAATCATATACATACATATTACTATTTTTGATTGGATGCACCGCTAATAACGGTTACGTACGTACGTACGTACGTATTGTCGGCATCCTGCAAGTAATCTGCAGTGCTTGGTCCATATTCGACTGTCTGATTGGCTGAATACTGGCAAAATGTAATAGCTCCGATTTTTCATTTGATTAGATGTTGAGTATATCAGATATATATTTTTGTTTGATACCGAGTACGTACGTACGTACGTGCGTACGTATGTATGTATGTACGTACTTGCGTACTTTTAGTCAGCGCGATGCGGTAATTAATACGGAATTGCGCGTATATATCATATAATTACGTAATAGAATTTTAACGCGTAATCCCGACATCTGGATAAATGAGGAAGTGAAACATTGCCAAGGCTGGTAAATTTTCGGAAACTTCTGATCAAAGTGATACAATATCACTTATTTAAAAGGATAATCATTTGTGTTATCGATATCCTGGATACCTGGTGCGGTCCCTCGCATTCTCGCATTCCCGTTCCTTTCTTAAAATGGTAATTCTAATTAGATGGGCCATCTAGAGAAGTAATCTATTTGCTATGTAAATAAATAAATTAAACTGTATTTTTTTTTTCATAAACCCAACGAAAATGTCGATATAGAAAATGCCTATCTGTGCCCAATACGGTGGATAATTCGTGGTACCGTTTTCTGTCGTAAATACGCACCATCCCCCTCTAACCCATTTTGTTACATGTCAGATTAGCGGGATTAACTTGGCATTTACGTACGTACGTAGAAGTTCTTACGTACAGTCAGACCTCGTTATAGCCACTCTTGATATAGTCACAACTTATTATTGTCACCCTATTTTTTTTTAGTCAAACCTCGATTTAATCACAGTCAGACCTCGTTATAGCCACTCTTGATATAGTCACAACTTATTATTGTCACCCTATTTTCTTTTAGTCAAACCTCGATTCAATCACCGATTTGAAAAATATAATAGTTCGAGTTAAAATTAGTGTGATTATATCAAGATGTGTCTATATCAAGAGTGACTATAGCGAGGTTTAACTATAAATTTTGACCTTCATATACGTAGTCACATCTTTGGTGATTATATCAAGGTCTAACCGTATACAATTATTAATATTAAAATTATATAAAATATATATATAGAAGTTTACCATAATTCTAAATATAAGCATTAAAGACTTCTAAAAGCGAATAATATAGATAAAAATACTAAAAACAATAACTTCAATAGCAAAAATCTACAGATATTAGAATCAAGATAACAACTTCAATAATAAAAAATATATAAATAAAAATATTAAAAATACTAATTCTAATACTGTAATATTATATTTTAAAAGTTATAATTTTGAAGTTACATTTAGAAAAAAATTAGTTTAAAAATATAACTAAAAAAATAAAAATAAATAAAAAAACAAAAGAAAAAATATAGTTAAATTTTAATCTAATTATTAGTTTTAAAAACAAAAATCTGGTAATGATAAAAAGAAATTTAATACTTGTACTCGGAGGGTATGAGACCCGGTATAATGTTTATATAGTGCCCTATATATATATTAAGGTTAGGGTTAGTTTTTAAAACATGTGTGGTTATATATAAAATTAGACGCTAAGCAATTTTACTTAAAGTACCTACATATGGTTTTCTTAGTAAAATTTTGAGATACTGTATTAATGATTTTTAATTTTTTTCTTATGCCAGGTATCATACCCACCGGGTACAAAGATTTATACAATATATAAGTTATACAAAAATATGCAAGTTAATATAAAGTAATACAAATTTAAAATAAGTTTTTAAATTATATAAATTTAAAAATTAAAGATAAATATTTGATTAACAAGATTTGATTAAAAAAATAGTATAAATTTTTAATAAAATCATTAGAATAAATTAGTGTTTTACAAAACTATGCTGAAATTTAAAATTATATTAGAAACTAGCCTATTTGGTTAAGTTTATTTTTATAATTTTAAAACTATTTAGTTTGATTTTTATACTATAGATATTTGATAAATTTATATAAATTTGCATATATTATTATTTAATCTTTAATAAATAAAACTTAAAATATTTATAATAAAATAAATTTAAATGCTTATTATATAAATAAAATTTTAAGTACTTATTATATAATTGATTTATACTGTATAAAAGTAAAGATTAAGGGTGTAGTGACTTAGTGAAGTAGTTAAATTGTTATTCTCCAAGTAGTATATCCAAAGTTTAATTTACATCAATAACAAAAATTAAATTCTTTTATATAATAACTATTCTCTTGTATATTGAAAAGAAGATTCTGTAACATTAATTATACCTTAGTAAGAAAATGCTTATTGCATTATTGAGCTGATCTAAAGAAAATTCTGAAGTATTTGTATAATAGATAAGTTGTATAAAGGAAATACAAAAATCAGTAAAATGATATAAACTTATTATAAGTTCTTAAAGTTGTATACTGTAAATTCAGTAAATAGCACTATAGGAAGCTTGCTTAACAAGTTTTAAATAGAGAGGTAGTATAAACTTTTGATTATATACTGGAATAAGCTATATTTAAGATTAATATAATTAAACGAAGATTAGGTATTTAACAAGATATCTTATCAACCAGACTGCCAAAGTATTATTTAAAGAAAAAGGATCTATAAAAGTAAATACCAAAAGATTAATGTCCTTTCCAAGATATCTGGATTAATAGTTTAGAAAAACTAATTAAAAATATCAAAAATAAAAAGTATTAAATAGACTTAAAAAAGAATACTAAAGTTTGAGTAAACTTTATAATAGCAGAAATAAATAATAGTAAAAAAGTAAAAGCTTACAAATACTTATCTTTGAATTTGATGTATATTACAGAAGTATAGATTAATTAAATTGTAAATACTAAAAGTTCTAACCAGTTTACTTTAAGAAAAAAGATTTTTATAGAATTAAGTCTGCTTTAAAGTCCTAAATCAGATATTTAAAAATAAGAAAGTAAATAATATTAATAAAAGAACATAAATAGGTGCAGAGGTTTAAATAAATAACTTTCTAGTTAAATTATAAGTATGGTTTCTAATATAAAATTTAATAATAAGCAGATTTTTTAAATAGGCAACCAAAGCTATACATGTAATTAATTATATTCTTCAAATATATATAGTATAATAATACTATAAATGTTTAAACTAATTAAATAAAAAGAAACAATCATGAAATTATCTTAATACCAAAAAAATAAATAAATAAAAATAAAAATAAAAATTAAGTTTAAATAAGAGTTATTAGATAATTTTAGCCAGACTAAGCTAATTAGATAACTAAATAATTTTAAAATAATTAAAATAAACAATAAAAAAATTAAAATTATATTATAAACTTGTAATTAACAAAAAACAGAATTAGGTTTTTGTTAATATATAGTATTGTATAGCTACAAATATGTTTAGTATAGTGCTTATTCTGCTATTTTGTGAAAAAAAATAATATTTTTAAAACATCTATTAAAAATTTTTAATTTTATTTCAATAATTAATCAAATTTTTTTCTTTAATTTTTGGCAACCTTGCTAGTGATTCTTTATTAAGATTATTATATAACTATATTACATAATGTTAAGCTTAATATATAGGCCTAATATAATAATTAATCAATTCTAGTTTAGTTTTAAATTCTAATACTATTAATTTTTTGATTTGATCTAGTTTTATATAAAATCTAGACTAAACTGAACTATATAGAATACTACTATATATCTTCAAAAATAAGCTTTTTTTTATATAAAAATATTAAAGCATTAGTTTATGGTGACAACACTTTGGTGACCCAGGATTGACCAATCAAATTCAGTCATATAACTAATAAATCAATCATCAAAAAAATTAAGTTTTTATAAAAAAAAAACTTAAATTACATTATTTATTATATAAAAATTTTGTATTTAGGCGATACCAATAAAATAACCTGGTTTACATAACATTTGAAAAATTTTTGAACCCGGTCGCCCAGAGATTTTTTTTATATATGTAAATTTTTTATAAATAAGACTAGTACATATTAAAGGACAGACTAAATGGTATAAAATAAACACTACAAACGAATGTTGCAACGACCGTTATATAATGAGACAATCGGGCTATATATGCTATGCGTCATTTTTCAATTCATATCAATCACTAATTGACGCATTTCATTTTTCAATTTGAAATGGTACAGTGTTTTCAACAGAGATTTGTATAAATTTACAATTAACAAAGAAATTATTTCAATTATTAATGCATATTTTCATTTTTAAATTAGAAAACAGCATAGGCATTTTGTAGTCAATATAATTTTAAAAAAATTAATTATAACGATATGATTAAACATATGCTTCACATGTGTGTGTTCAACGAAGTATAATAAAAATTTATATACATACACATGCAAAATATTTTGAATATAATTGATTTAACAAATAGAACGCATTCATGTCACCTCTAGTATAACAAATTTTTCGATAGTGGCTTAATTACAATTTGTAGCAATTTTCTTAAAAGAAATTCCAATTCTATTATAGTTAGAC
>CAJVPZ010000478.1:0-19131 GCA_910592135.1 Racocetra fulgida | reverse complement strand
TTGTTTTTCTGCATAAGAGTTTGTTAGATAAGTTGGCTGGAACATTTAATGTGCATGTATTTTTAATTCGGTTAGAGGTTAGTGAACATCTTGCATATAGTTTACAGGTATATGTAGGTGATGGGTAAAGATTAGTGTGGGAGTAGTCAAATTCAATTTGCCAATGTGTGATTGATATTAAGTATTTACTACTTTTCTAACTACTTCAGTTTAGTAATATCATATTACTTTTTCAAACAAGTACCCATCACCAGAATTCTAAATCAAGACTTATATGTGTAATCTGATAATTTCACTTCCAAGCAAATACCCCACAAGTTGGGTGTAAAGATGTTTGTATTGCCTTTTTGATAGTAAAAAGATGTTGGTACTGCCTGTGTCTTCAAGAACTTACTTATACAATTGTTTTACTATCCTAATCTTCTGTAATGCTATTGTTACATGTAGTGCCTGCACTCTATAATTGGATCTTCTTATAGAAATTTCTATTCCAAAACTGTATTTGCACTTGAACTTTTTACAGGACATCGCATCTGATTATGGCTCTATAAGATTATAGTAACAAATTCAAAAATTTGCCACCAACCCAAATTGAACTATTGACCTTGTCTGTGGGGTTTTGAAGCTTAACCAATAAGCTACGAGGTCCAAGCCCTTTACTATTACTTCTAATTAATTTTTAAATTGTGCATTTTGTATTAAATACTATAATTTTAATATATATTTTTGTTAAATTTAGCTATAGGTAAGAATAAAGATTATTTTTAAATTAGACTATCTCTAACCTTATAATATATTTTTTTTTAAATTATTGGCATACAAATATAGTCCTTGCTACATTTATTTATACAATTATTGTTTGACAATTCTTAAATTACGCATCTGGTATTTAACAAAATATATTTTAACAAATACTATGCAAAATCAGTATTTGTAAGTATAAGCTTTAATTTAATCATTTATAAAATTATTTTTAATAAATTCTAAATTATGATATTTATAATCTTCTTTTTACAAATTATTAGCCAGTAAGTTTAAAATTATTATTTAGATTGTTTGTTTAAAATTTAATTATATATATTTTTAGCAAATACCTTTAATTATTAGTTGGTAATTATAGGCTTTATTTAGTTTCAAGACTATCTTTTTAATTAATTTAACTTATGCATCTTATATTTAATTATAAATATTTAATAATAATTATTTATTAAATCATTAGGTGGTAAGCAAAAACTTTATTATAAAAAAGTATTATTTATTGATGGTTAAAATGTAAATCTTTTTAAACAAAATTGTTTCACTATTAAATTTTTAGCTGGTAAATTATAAGTTTTACTATAATTTTTCTAAAATTATTTATTAATTTTAAACCATGTATATTATATCTAATATACTTTTAACAAATGCATCTATTAAATGATCAGCAAGTAAGTTTAGGCTTTATTATATTTGTTATTAAAAAGTGTTATTTTAAATTATACATTAATAAATTTATAATGTATTATTTTCTTTTCAAATTAATAGTAAGTAAGTATAGCATATAATGTTTGTTTTTCAATTTACCATACTATAATCTTTGCAGGTAGGTGCGTAATAACGCACCCGTAAGATCAGACTTAACTGAAATCAAAACAAATCTAATAACACGTTAATTTAGAGTAAGGTCTAGGTCAAGAGAAGTCATGATAAGTGTTGGAAAGACTGTACCTATTTTAAAATTTTGCAAGGATTTTTTTTATTAGAATGCGAGGTTTTTTGGCTACATGTCGGTAGTGTAAGGTAGATGGCGTAGCCAATGGTGCAGTACCTCAAAATAGGGCGCACCAATTTAAGTGTGGCGCAAAGATGGTAAGCCAATCACAATAAAGCATGCCATGGCTATTTTTATTGGAAGGTTCCAAATATAAAATGAACGAACAAAATTTTCAAAAAATTCCAAATATGGTACTTTAATCGTTAATTGACCTACTGCTACTGTATAAAAATTTGTATCACAAAACAATGTGCAAAACTCTAAAATAGTGATACACTTGCATTTAACTGCTAATGATTTACGTACTGTACGTACAAAAATGTAAATGCAAAATTGGAAAATCGACAAATGAAGTCACAAAGATGACCTTAAAATTTTTTGAACAACTTTCTCAAGACTTTACACAACTTTTAGAAAGTGAATATGATTATAATGTAGTAATTGAAGTTGGAGAACAACCAAATATTCAACTTTTTAAAGCACATTCAGCAATCTTATACCAACGTTCATTATATTTTCGTCAAAAATTCGTAAATGCGGTTAAAAAAGATGATATTATTGAAATCAAATTGCCTCATGCTTCAGTTAAATTATTTAATATTATTATTAAGTAAGTTTAGCATAATATTTTAATTATTATATTATAAAATATATAATTATTATAAAACATTAATCTATTATTTTTATAAATAGATATATTTATGGAGGTGTAGTTGCCTTAGAAAATCTTGAAGTTTCTACTACATTTGATTTATTAGTTATTGCTAATGAATTTTAAGCTTATAAAATTAGTTGAATGCCTTCAGTCTCACCTTATTGATAATAATGCATCTTGGCTTCGTTTAAACTTTTCTCGTGTTTATCAAGTCAGCTTTCTTAGCGAAAGTTTTTGTCCTTTACAACAATTTTGTAATAATATAATTGCAAAACATCCGAGCATAATTTTTAATTCTGACGAATTTACTACTCTCCATGAGAATGCTTTAATTGCTCTTTTAAAAAACGATAATTTACAAATAGAGGAATCAGAAATTTGGGATAAAGTCATTTTATGGGGAACAGCAAAAACTCCAAATTTACCATCGAACATTAAAGAGTGGACTAATGAAAATTTTAAGTCTTTAAAAGCTACTCTTCAACATTGCCTTCCTCATATTAGATACTTTCAAATTCCTAATAAAGATGTCTTGAATAAAATTAAACCTTATCGTAATATTCTTGAAGAGGACTTATGGGATGATATAATCGCAAAGTGTTTGGATCCAGATGTAATTATTGCTTCTTCAAGTTATTTACCTCCTCGCAGAAAAGAAACCGTACAACTTCCTTCTCGAAAAGCACCTATTATTACACTATCTTATTCCATTATCACATTACAGCATGCAGCAGAGATTTCATCATGGATTGACCGATGTTCAACAATTTATGATACTACTAATATTCCGTATGGATTTAAACTTTTACTAAGAGGCAGTAGGGATGGTTTCACGGGTGAAGTATTTCATAAACTATGTGATAATATACCTGGTACTGTGGTTGTTTTAAAGGTCACTGGTACAGATGAGATACTTGGTGGTTACAATCCTCTTATCTGGAAAGTTGATGGTGGACATACTAAAACTGCCGACAGCTTTATTTTTTCTTTGAAAAATGGAAATACAAATCAATCGATTCTTAGTCGTGTAAGAAATACATCAAAAGCAATTTATTTCGGTAGCATATCACAGGGACCATGCTTTAGCGGTGATGGCCTTGGAATGGGAAGACCTGATACATCTACGCTTAAAGAATGGTATTCTGGCAAAGGTTACTACTATGAGAAACGACTAAGAAGCACTGTGGGATGGTTTTTTATAGATGAATATGAAGTCTTTCAAGTTTGTAAAAATACTTATTATACGATCCGCTGTTAACTAGAAATATTGAGTTACTTAAATTCATAGTAAACGCCTTAAGTTGTTAAAATATTGATATATTACATTTTAAATAAATGATTAGGTAATTTCGCCAATATATAATTTAACATTAAAGACGGCAAAGATATAAAATGTTGTTAAAATGGTCCTTTAGTAAGATTAAAATGTCAATTTATCGAAAATCGGCAAAAATGAGAATGCTAATAAATGATTTATCGTTATGTCAAAGATTGTTATCAATGTGAAATAGAAAATCTTCATTGTTGATCAAAACAAAATTATCTGCATTATTCTTTAAACTGTTAATTTAACTTCAAGTCTACAACAATATAGACTACAATTCAATATAATACATATGACCCTCTGAGAACGGAGCGAAAATAAGAATATTGATGATTGCATTAAAACAACTTAAAATCACTAAATATGGGATGTGATTGAATGGATTCCTTTAATAGATTAGGTGAGTGAGCGATGGGGAAAGGTGCAAGTAACACAAAATATTGTACGATATTGACAAATCAAATTTCAAGATCAGAATGATCTTAAAATTTGATTGGTCAAATTGTATAATATTTTGTGTTACTTTCATCTTATCCCCCCCTCGCTCACTCAGATAATTTTTAACAGAGTGAGAATAAATTTTAGCAACCTGATTAGATGGCATATGAATAATTCCGAGAGGATTACGAATAAAAATGTACACAGTCACGTACATCATCATGCATAAATTCATTTAAAGCATTACCTAATTCTCTGAATTGTTTAACAGAAGTGAGTTAAAATTAATACTATTGAGGGGTTTCAGAATTAACGTGCGGAAATCTAATTTTGACAGAATTGGATATTGTATTTATTTTCAAATGAGCAATGTATCGACTTTATTTCATTTTCCGATAAATTTTCACAATGATCAAGTATTATGAAGATCATTGTAAAATGTATGAACGAGCGTAGATATTGAATATCACGTGTAGTATGGCCATTTTATTATTGGCTAGCTCCAATTTCAGAGTACATTATGCAAGTAATATATCATATGATTTGATTTTGCTATATATATGGTTTTATCTAATCTATCTTCTCTAGGCTGTTTTATTTTGCGATCTATATACATTGGGTGGGTTAATTATTTAATTTGTAATAATGATATTCTATGTACAATTCTAGGGAGGGTTACACGTGATATTCAATATCTACGCTCATTCATACATTTTACAATGATCTTCATACAGTAATACTCTATCATTGTGAAAAATGCATTTCACTCGCTTTGATATATCATATTATGTGTAGCCTGTGGAGTATTATCAGAAGTTTCATATAATATCCTTGCTTGTTTAATAATCTTTGTTGATGTTTGATTTCTTTCTAACATTCTTCTTACACCCCATTGGTAGAATTTTTGATAAACTTCGTACCCAGACCAATTTCCCAGTGCTAATATCGTAGGTAAGTCAGCGCCAGAGTCTTGGGCTAGAAAGGCTGAAATTGTTTGTATATCTTTGGCTTTTGCATCTGGATCTGCTATAGTTAATATGTTCTTTATCCAACAGGCGATAGTATTAGTTGATGCTGGACTGAAAGAATATGTGGATATTAAGAATAATGTTTCTTTTTGTAATGTAGTGGTATGTAAGTTCTTTGTTTTATTAATCATAAATAACATGGTGGAGGCTGGACAGAGATCTAAATCTTCTTTATAATATCCAATATGTATAGTTTTAGTCTTGGGTTTCCTTCTCTCAGGTGAAGCAGAAATGTTTGATTCTTTAGGATTATCTATGATAAATGAAATTCCTTCTTGAGTTTGACGAATAGTCTTCAAGTTGATTCTTACTAAGTCACTTGGTCTACAAGCAGTGCTTAGAGTGCATAAGAAGGTGGTTTTTTTGAATAGGTTCAGTAAGCTTATCATATCGTTTGTTCCTAAACTAATCAGATAATCCATTGCTGGTATAATGTCTATTACATTTTCTGATGTAGGAGGTGGAGGATTTATTTTGCAAATTGTATACATGACTTTGGCAACATCAGGATGATATCCCACTTTAATATTATCAATTTCATTGTGAACTTCACTAATTGCTGAGCAATATCCGGCGATTGTATTGAATGATTTACCCTCATTATTCATATCATTTAAAAATTCTACTATATTATTTACAGGGCAACGAATAGGATCCATATCATGTTCGTCGCACCAAATATTCTATTTCTTAATGGCTGATCTCACTGTGTTATTTGAAGATTTGTTGGTTGATTATTCCACCAATTCAATAATTTCTGATGAAAAATTTTTTTCATAGTGAATTCCTGATATTAGACAGGTGAATATCTGCCACTTTGGGTTGTGTAGTAGGTTCAGTTTCTGAGAACGACATTTCTGAAAAAGGTTCTTCGATGGTAGGAGTATCAGTAGGTCTATCAACATACTGGTTAACATAGGGAACCATGTAGCTGTTCTCCAAAGGGTACTATTATGCAAATAGTCGCCTGATCTTCTAATACCTTCTTCAGTATTTTGGGTATTAAGATCTAGGGGGATTTGCCCAATTCCTGTACTTGCTCCAATCTTGTTTTAGAGCACCCACTGTTGTTGCAGATGGGTCCTGAAATCTTGAGAAGTATTGTGGAAGTTGTGCGTTTATCATATTTGCAAATAGGTCTACTTTGAAAGGTTACCATTTCCGATTGATTATTTTGAATATTGACAAATTCATCATTCAATCGGTTCGATCTAAGAATTGTCTTGATGATGCATCGGCTTGTTGATTGGCTATTCTTGGTATGTTTTATGCTATTATCCTTATGTTTCGATGAAGGCAAATATTCTAAATTTTTTCTGCTATTAATTTAGGGGTACAACAGAGTTCCTCCTTGGTTGTTCAGGTATGAGACTGCTGTCATACTGTCTGATTTAACTAGTACTATTTGATTTTGTATGTCTTTGAAAGCTTGAAAGGCGTAATGTATTGCTTCTAGTTCTAAAATATTTATATGCAGTTTCTTTTAATCCTTTATTCAGTGATCATAGATGGCCCAACTATTTTTGACTGCTTCCCATCCCTAGAGTGAGGTGTCTGTATATATGATTGTGGTTGGTATATCTGGAATTAGAACCATTCTGTTCTATTTTTCTAGGTTTATTATCCACCACTGCAATTGTTTTAGACTCTGTTCAGATAGAGTTATAGTGCTGTTCCATCCTCCATTTTTGAGTGCTAAATTTTTGTCTCTTATAAGGGCTCTTGATTTCAGTCTTGCTGGGAATATTGCGCCAATAGTTGCAGAGAGTTTTCCAACCAGAGATGTGAGTTTTCTTATGTGTATAGTAGGGTGATTCAACATTGTTCTACACTCTCTTTTTATGTTTGTCACTTTTGATTTTGGGAGCGAGATCTTCATTTCTTTTGTGTTTATTGTGAAACCCAAAAACTCTATCTGCTGAGTTGGAATTAGATTGGATTTCTTCAGGTTTATTAGAAAGCCCAGGGTCTTTCAGTTTGTCCATAACCAATTTTGTGTGTTGTTTCACCAGAGTTTTTGATTTTGCTAAAATCAATAAATTGTCCAAATATACTGTAAATTTGATTCTGTGTCCTCTGGCCTATGCTAGAACAGGTTTTAAAGTTTTTGTAAAAATTTTTGGACTGCTCATCAAACCAAATAGAAGACATGTGAAGCGAAACCTTTTGGTTTCAACATTGAAGACAAAATATTGCTATAAAGAAGGTGCTAATGGCATATAATAAAATGCATCTTGGATGTCTAGTATAGAAGCAAAATTGTTTTTTTTAATCAGGCTTTTGGCAGTTTCGATCGTCTCCATTTTGAAATGTTGAAAGTGAATATAAGTATTGAGCTTTCTCAAGTTGATCATAAGTCTGATTCCATTGTTTTTTTTGGGAATTGCAAATACTTAGGATAGAAAACAAAGTATGTTGTAGTTTATTTGTTCTATCACTCCCATATCTAAAAGTTTTGTGATTTCTTGGCATAATAACAGAGAAATGTTTGAGTTGTTGTTGATATTGTGAAGTCTTAAAGGTGGATTTCTTTGCCAGACCGGTGAAAATCCTTCTCAAATTAACTGAGTATTCCATGATTGACCAGAGAGTTTTTCCTATTCGTCTAGAAAGAAACTTTGCCTATATCGAAGCGAGTGAAATGCATTTTGTAATAATGATTTTTGTCATTGAAAAGTTTATTTATTTCATTAAATGAGAGTCTCTAAACACTCCAATTTCATTTTCTGATTTCAAAAATTTAATATACAAATAAGATTTTTTAAGCTCATACTTATTTTCAAATACGCTAATTTTTTTTAATTCTGAAACCCCTCTTTATCATTATTTTCATATTATTATTCATTGCTTATAGATTTATTTAGACTAATATGTAATATGATCTAATTTATCAGTTTAAAAATCAAATGCAATTAAAAAAACAATGCAAATAAAATATACGGAATAACATAACTTTCAACCACTAGTGAATACGTGATAGTATCAGAAAGTATAATTAATTAATGAATTTGCTTAAAAGAAATTATGATAGGATTGGTGAAGCTCGGCGTTGTAAATCATTAAAATCCGCTACGTAGATTACGTTAGGTTGAAATCCACGTTTAGCTATGTTTTTTATTATGCAAAGCGAACGAATTTCACCCTCATGTGATCTATGTAGCAATTTTTACTAATTCACAGCGCTGGTTTCACCCTGTCGTATTGTTATTATTATAGAAATTGTACAAATTTAAATAAATTTAATTTAATATTTTAGCAAAATGGTGTCAATCATGTGATTCTTATAAAATAATTCATTGGACAAATGGTAATAAAGATATTGATGATTGTATTAAAGAGATTCAATTTAATGCTATTAAACATAAGAAAGTAATTGAATGGATTCTGTTTGAAAAATTATTGGCAATATATTTTTAACAAAATACTTAAAATGAAAATAAACATATACATTCACAATCTAGACTTTACCTGGATCCGAAAAAGTTCTACTGATTTTTCAATTCGGCAGATTTTTGGAACTGGACCTTTATTCAACCCCAATTATTTTAAAAATTGGATACTTATTTGCAAATTTCAGTTCATACTTATATAAAGTCCGATATGTAATAATCGGAAGATGTATTTAAAATTCCAAATCTATTATTAAGGTCAAAAAATTCCTCAAATCAGCCGAACTGTTTAAAAGAAGCAAGCAGGCTTATTCCAAATGCAGATGTTTAATATACTAATAAAGTAGGTCTTCATAATTAACTAAAATCGAATTTTGAAGAACTTACTTGAGAAGATAAATTATCATTATTAATTGATATTTCGAAGATTTAATTAAGATTCATGAAGCAGGATATATTTTCACTGCAGCAATGTTTTACAGCATAAAGAAGAATTATGACGTGGTTCGTATATGAAAACCTTAATACAGTATTAATCTTACTAATTCACCATCATCATGTCTTCGCCGAGTTGCCTTATCGCATTTTAGTTTAATAAACTATTATTACGTCTTATCATCCCGTAACCGCAGCTTAAAATGAACTATGGTTTAAGCTACGATCTTCTATAATTTGATAATCCGATCATAGGTCAATCTACTAGCAAATTTGTTGTAGGACAGTATAAAGAATAACGCAACATCTCAATGAAGAAATCGGTCACAATAGGATTAATAATGCCAGGGATTGTACGCGACTTAGCCATCAAATAATGACCAGGTCATTTGGGTCATTTGCATATAAAGTAATTTTATTGGTTGAATTACTCATTTAAAAAGTTATCCATTTCTAATCGATAATCGTAGCTATATATTAAAATTAAATTTTACTAAGTCAAATAGTATTTATGGCTTAAGTTGTTCAGGATAATAAATTGCGTGTATTTGAAATTTTCATGTAAATTAAATACATTTGTATTAATTTGCTTTCGTATATTACGTTTACATGAAAAAATTTATATAAACGTAAAATGCGGGAGTGAATTAATAAAAAGTTATTCGATTTACATAAAAATTTCAAAACATATGCAATTTATCATCCTGAACAACTTTACTTAAGGATAATGTTAGATCTAAAAAATTTCAAATTTGATATATAGCTACGATTATTTATAAAATTTAATTTTGTTTGGCGGTCAATTCTGATTGGTCAAAAGGTATTAAAATAATATCATAAAATGACAAATGACTAGTCATTTGTCATTTGGGTCATTTGAGTCATTTCAGGCCCTGAATAATACAGTTATCGACATGTCTGACGTAAATTTTATTTTATGTAACTCACTCGGCCACTCCTAATTCAATACATAAACTTACACTCACCTCTTAAGAACGTAAGAAGTGAATGAAATTTTATTGATTCCCCAGTTCTTATTTATACTTCTATGCTATTTTTCCGCGACTATGATTCTTTCTAGTTATATGTTTTTGTTTGATTTGTTGCATGATATCAAAACAAATTGTTTTAACATGCTAAAGATGATGTAAAAAACTGCTGACTAAAAAAAAGTAGTTGTTCTTGTTGATAAGCTAAGTTTATAAAATACGTCAATGCTAATGTACAACAAAAACAAATAGGATGAAAGTATAATGAGAATCTGGGGATAAATCAGTTATTAACCACTACATATATATGTTTGTATTAGTGGATGGCCAAAACAAGTGTCAAATGTCGGATAAGTAATTTTTTACGTAAATAAATTAATATATTAGTTAAAAAGGATTATTTATAGTAGCTACCGAAATAAAATTCCTAAAATTTAATACACAGTTAGAATCATGCAAATATCAACCTATTGATTCTTATTGACTTTGGTCAATCTAATTTTTAAATTCTGTAGTTAGCCGTATTTACATAAATACACAAACTTGCAAAACTGGTTGGCTAAAAATTTCAAACTCTATCCAACTATTTTTGGCACTAAATCCGTACTTAACTGAATAGTTTTCGTGTTTTTTGATAACTCAAAATATTATCGAGTTTAGCAATAAATGAATAGTAGACTTAAAAATAATCCAACATTTACCTATGCTCCCAAAATGTAAACTATATGAATCTATACCGACTTTCAAATATGTTACCAATGTAATTAATGTAATTGATTATAAAGAAAATACATCACATCAATACTATTTAGTCAAAACTAAATTCACTGTCAATATCAACATTCAAGATGTCAAAGTATCATTTTAGTAAAAAGTCTTCGTCAATACTTTTCCTCCTTCAATACCAATATTAATATCATAAAAGGTTAATGAAAATAGAGTAGTACAGTACTTATATAAAGCACCTCTGAAAACGCTTTTCTTCCTTCGATAACAATATTTTTATTGTTAAGATCTAATTCAAGTTCATGTAAAGAAAAGAATCTCTGCTAGCGCTTTTGCCCCTTTAGATCAAAATCAGTTAGAATATTGTTCTTGCAAAAAGCACTTCTAGTGCTTTTGCTTCTTCAGCATCAATTATTATTTATTGAAAAAAATAAAGAGAAGTATTTACATAAAGTGCACCAGCTAATGCTGTTTTTACCCCTTCTGAACCAAGTTCATTATTCAAAAAAAATAAACTAGAGTAGTGTGTTTACAAAGCATATTGTTAACGCTTTTCCTCCTTCGACATCAATATTATTACTGTAAGTTTAATAAACTAGTATAATGTTCTTACAAATGTTTCTGCCACAGTAGTGCTTTTATTCTCTCGGAACTGATTTACCTTCATTAATATTCCGAGAAATTAGAACAGTGATCTTACGAAAAGACACCATTAATGCTTTTTTACCTTCACAGAATATTATTATTTTTAAGATCTAAATAAGTTAGGCAGTATGTATTCTTGTACAGTGCCACTGTAATGCGATTTCTCCTTCAATGCCAATTTGGTTGTTGCTAATATTTAAAGAAGTTAAAGAAGTATTCTTGTAAAGAGCTTTTGCTAATTTTTTTCCTCCTTCATTGCGAATATTATTGTAGCTAAGATTTAAAGAAATTAAAGTAGTGTTCTTGCAAAGAGCCTTTGCTAATGCTTTTCCTCCTTCAATACCAATACCGTTGTGGCTAAGATCTAATGAAGTTAGAGCAGTGTTCTTGCAAAGTGCCTCTGCTAATGCTTTTCCTCCTTCAGTGCCAATACTATTGCCGCTAAGATTTAAAGAAATTAGAGTAGTGTTCTTGCAAAGCGCTTCTGCAAATGCTTTTCCTCCTTCAATGCCAATATTATTATAGCTAAGATTCAAAGATGTTAGAGTAGTGTTTTTACAAAGTGCCTCTGCTAATACTTTGCTTCCTTCAATATTAAAGCCATTCTCGTTAAGATCTAAAGAAGTCAAAGTAGTGGTCTTGCAAAGAACATTGGCTAATGCTTTGCCTTCTTCAAGATTAATTTCCATTGTTCCAAATTCTAAATAAACCAGAGATACGCTTTTACAAAAAGCTTCAGCTAATGCTTGTACACCCTCAAGATTAAGAAAAAAATTGCGAATCATTAAGGAAATTAGAGTGGCATTTTTGCTAATAACCTCCGCTAACCCTTTAATTTCTTCATAATCAAAACGTTCAGAACAAAATTTTAAAGAAGTAATTGTTTCATTTACATAGAGACTTTTTGTTATTATATTAGAAATAGTTCCAAAAATTCTTAAATGTTTGAGTTTCTTACTTGTTCGTAGAAACATTACAATTAAAGAACATTCAATAGCACTTAAAAGCTCATCATGGTCAAAATCGTCAGGATAATAATCTCCATCACCACTTTCATTAAGCCATTGAATAATTCCATCTTCCAAATAATGGTCAATAGATGTAATGTAACTCGTGTACTCAAATAATGGTTTTAGACAATTTGGAAGAATAATTTTAAAAGGGATCAATAGAGTTTGTTCTTCGTAATTTAATAATGAGAGACATATTCTTATAAGTCTGCTATTGGGTAAACGATCAACTGGTTTGCTCCATAATATTGGTATAATCATTTTACACCAATGACGGTTTACGAGAAGACACGAAAATAAGCATTTATAATTAGCTTGAAGATTATTAAATATTTCGAAAAGGCATTCGTTTGGCAACGCTATCATTTTGGGATCTTTGTTATTACGTATTGAGAAAGAAGTAAAGATGGTGAATGGCGTAATAAGATCGACCTTTTACATACTGTATGTGTGCTGTGCTGGTACTGTATTACACCGGCACAATTTTGGCTAACTCATTATGTTATGCGTACAACTACTGTACTACGTATAATAAAGTATCGATGGAAAATGAAAACTTAACGGAAAAACGATTAATAAAAGGTATTACTCAAATAATTGTTGAATTTAGTCAGCTAAATTTTACTAAATGACAAAAATCGGCAAATATGAATGATCCAGAAGAAATGTACAGGCTCGGTTATTGTTATGAATATGGAATTGGAGTTGAAAAGGATGAAAGCAAGGCGTTCATTTATTAGTAAAAATCTGCAGACATGGATCATACTAACGGAATGTATCAGGTTGGATATTGTGCATTACCAAAAAATCTGCCAAAATGAATAATTTTAATGTAATTGGCGTAGAAAAGGCTGGTGGTGAATTTTTGGAATGGATTGAGAAGTAAGCTAATTCTTTATTATTTTAAAATTTTGGAATATCTTATACACATTTATTTATCCAATTTTAATTATCAGAGTTAGTATAAATAATCTATTAATATACATAAGTTCATAAATATTAATTATTTGTGTTAATTTAGCTCGTGTGTATAAAGGACATTGATTAATCATTGGAAATAAAAATAAGTTCACAAACTGTGCATAATACTTATTTACCATTACGTAATACCCTTCAAATCATTTAATTCGCATTAATTATTTCATTCGGCTCGTTAGTATAAAGAACATTTATTAATCATTGGAATTAAAAACAAGTTCACAAATCGAGAACATAAGCTATGGTTATTTAAATCTAAAACAATAACCATATTTATTTAACTCTAAGTTATAAATTAGTTTGTTTTTAAACTACGATACAGTTATTAATCGCTAGCTTTTGCTTCAAACAATAAATATATTTATTTAATTCTAAAAACATTAAGTTGTAAACTAGTTTGTTTTCTACTACAATGTGTTTATATTGTGTTTTAGTGTAACAAACACATGACACGTAATGCTACGCGTTTATCGATAAAATAACAGATCTTAATCTGTGTTACCATCATGTATTTATATAACGTAAAAAAAAAAAAAAATTCAATTTCAATTTCACTCATGGCATCGAAAATATTTGGGGGTGATATGCCCGAATTAATGGAAAGAATTCTTAATAATATAGAGTATGAAATATTTGAAATTGATACGTTATTCTCATGCGCACTTGTTAACCGGTATTGGTGCAAAATGACAATACCAATTCTTTGGAAAAATCCATTTACGGTTTCTGAAACCCCAACCTTTATACCTAAATACCTTTCATCCCTTGACGAGAGTGGAAAACTTAGTTTAAAAGAATACGGAATAAAGCCCGATTTTCCTAATACATTATTTCATTATGGAAGATTTTTAAAGTCTCTTGATACATTGAATCTAAGCGATAATGTTAGAAATTGGATCAGCTTAAAATTTCCCAAGCAGCACGAATATATGTTTGAGTTAAAATGTCATATAATCAATTTATTGATTGAAATATTTATTGAGAGTGGTGCCACTTTATCAAGATTAAAAATACGTTATAATGATTTTTTGAACCGGGACCGGTGCATTGAAATTAAACCCGAAATCTTTTACTTATTAGGGCGAAATAAGCTCTTTCTTTCGCAACTTCATGATCTATATATGGAAGTAACAAATGTATCTTACATCGAAACTGCTATTTCATGGCTAAAAGTCTTGGAGAACTCTACGAAAATTAGAAACATGAGAATTAACTGTTGCTCTGGTTGCAAACCTCGATTATCTCACGAATATATATGCATTATTAAGTCACAAAGACAACTTAGATATTTTGAAATTGGCGGTAGTAGAAAGTTTCCTACGGGTATCATGGAAATTATTTCAGCACTAGAAAGTCAAAAAAAGACTTTAAAAAATATCATAATTAATGATTGTGCTTACAGTGCAGAGTTTGAAGCGCTCAGAAATTGTGAAATTTAGAAGTTATTCGAATCTCAGGATTGGGATCTGAAGTTGAGAAAATGTTAAAGGCGTTAAACACTAGTCGTTGCAGCACATTACAAATAACTTCATATAGTTCAATTGATGCATCGAATGTAGTACAAAGTTTAGAAAAGACGGGTTCACAATTACAGCGACTTGAAATTGAATCATTTGACCAAAAAATTCAATCACAATCGTTATTACTAAAAACGCTGATGGCCTTCTGTCCAAACATTACTTATCTTTCTTCTTGGGGTATTACACTTTCTGTTCAATTCATGGAATTTGTTGGTAGATTACAAAGACTTCAATTTCTTCTTCTATATTGGATAGTGGATGAATTAGAAGAAATGATGAAGACACGTATTATGAACTTTGCTAAAGCATTACCGTCAACATTAAAATATCTTAGTTTGCATAATGGTCCATTGGATTTACACATTGATATTTTGCTTAATCATTGTGATTCACCTTTAAAAGAATTGTCATTCAAGATTATTTACGGTAGTCATGATTATGAGAAAAAAATCGCAGCATTAATTGGATTTTGTATCCGAAAAAAGACTTTGAAACATGTGGATATAACCGATTATGATAATGAAAGGCAATGCCCAATTTTCGTGAATTCGATTAAAATTGAACAAGATTTAAAAGAATATGCTGAATTGGTGTCAGACAGTCAATTGTTAATTAATAATGTCTAAGGTATTTTATATTTATGAAATATTTTTATAACATGAATATTAAACCGTTATAGTAATTTTCTATATGCTAAATTTTTAATAATTTACACGTCTAGCATTAGAAGTATTATTATCCAATAATGGTTCCAAAGTCAAGTTTCATAACTAATTTTTTAGACAAGGAATTGAAATTGTGTTAATCCATAATGTTTGTATCTTAAAATATGCTCGATAGATATAGTATTCAATTAAATCTTATCAAAATATTTGTCTTTCTATATTATATTTGTATATTTCATATCAAATGTAAAGAAATAGAATGTTAAAAGTCTGAAATTACATATAATATAAATATGAGATTGTTTATAGTGAATTATCATAACAAGAAATTTGTGCCTGATTTATTCGATCATTCACCTGGATTGTTTGATTTTATCAGTCTGCATTAAGATAATTTTAGTGTTTAAGTTGAAGTTAGAAGATTAAAATAAAATATCAAAATTTAAAAAATTTTTTTTTGTTAAATCACTAAGAGTAGTTTCATTGGCAAAAATTTTAAGATAGAAACATTTTTTTAATTTTATTGTTCAAATGATCTATAATCCTGGCACAGATTTCTTATACGTATGTACTGTATGTATACAATACTGGGCAAAAATTGTTAAATAACATAAATTTGCTCATATAGAAAAATAAATACATACTATGAAGTGCCATATATTAGCCTAGTTTCATAGTAAATATTTACCTCCCTGATCTGCGTGACAAATTGTTGACGGGTAAATAGATTACGCAAATTTTTCAAATTTTTTAATTAGCAAAATTTTTCCAAAATTTTTAATATTAGACAAAATATTTTTTTAAGTAATTATGTTTAACGAATCATGGCAATTATTTTTCATAAATCATGATTAGTTAGGATTTTGAATATAAAATATATCGATGTCAGAGAGAAAGAAAACTTAGAAAGGTACTGATCGAAAAGCAAAATAAAAATCAGCAAAGCCACCAAAACAACCGGTTTTATTTTTCATATGTTAAAACCAGTTTTAATACAGTATACGAAAAATCAAACCGGTTCCAAATTCTAACCAAAACCACCAAATAAAATTCAATTAAAAAAAATGCTATTACCAACAATAAAGATGACAGTATTTTTCGCATTCCCAGAAATTTTCTGAAGACATTCCAATAAGCTTATATGCAACCTTTGTGGGCACAGTGTTAATTACAATAATAAAGCCTATGTAACTGCTTAATATGATATCCAAATTTTTATCGTTTATTACTGATTACGGCGATTCAGAAAATCACACGAGTACCCGAATCAAATTTCGAGATCGAGTGTAACATCGTCTATATAACGATAATCTATCTATATGAGCACGTACATACATGTGAATTTATCGTAATTGAAATGGCTTCGAACAACTTTCACAGACTTTACGCAACTTTTAGAAAGTGAATATGAATATAATGTAGTAATTGAAGTTGGCAAACAATCAAATATTTAACTTTTTAAAACACATTCAACAATCTTATACAGTATCAACGATCTTTATACTTTCGCAAAAATTCGTAAATGCGATTAAGAAAAATAATATTATTGAAATTAAATTACCTCATGTTTCTGTTGAATTATGTAATATCATTATTAAGTAAGTTATAGTCTAATGTTATAGTCTAATATTATGATTATCTGATCTATATTTATTATAAAACATTAATCTAAATTTTTATTGATAGATATACAGTATTTATGAGGTGTGGTTCCTTTAGAAATTTTGAAGTTTCAGCCATATTTGATTTATTGGTCGTTGCTAATGATCTTAAGTTTATAATATTAGTTGAATGCATTCTGTCTCACCCTCATTGATAATAATGCATCTTGACTTCGTTTAAATTTTTTTCGTATTTATCAAGTTAGCTTTCTTAGCGAAAATTTTGCAACAATTTGCAATAATATACTTGCAAAACATCCGAGCATAATTTTTAATTCTGATGAGATTACTACTGTTCATGAGAACACTTTGATTGCGCTTTTAAAGAATGATGATTTACAAATAGAGGAATCGGAATTTTGGATAAAGTTATTCTATGGGGAAAAGCGAAGACTCCAAATTTGTCACCTAGCATTAAAGAATGGACTAATGAAAATTTTAAGTCTTTAAAAAGCTACTCTTCAATTTGTCTTCCTCATATTAGATACTTTCATATTACTGGTAAAAATGTCAAATAAAATTAAACCCTATCGAAATATTCTTGAAGAGAATTTATGGGATGATATATAATGGCAAAATTTGCAGATCCAGATGCATCTATTGTTTCTCCAAGTTTACCACCTCGCAAAAAAGAAACTGTACAACTTCCATCTCGAAATGCATCTATTATTACATTATCTCCTATAATCACATTACAGCATGTAGCAGAGATTTCATCATGGATTGATCGATGCTCAGCAGTTTATGATACTACTAATATTCCATATGAAAACTTTTACTAAGAGGCAGTAGGGATGGTTTCACGGGCGAAATATTCATAAACTATATGGTAACATACCTGGTACTGTGTTCGTTTTAAAGGTCGCTGGTACAGATGAGATACTTGGTGGTTATAATCTTCTTACTTGGAAAGCTGATAACTGGGAATATAAAAAATGGAAATATAAATCAATCGATTCTTAGTCGTGTAAATAATACTTCAAGTACAATCCTTGCTATCATTCATGCTAAAATGTCACAAGGTCCATGATTTAGAAATTACGACTTAGTAATGGGAGCTACTTCTAAAAAATGTTGTTGTGGCAAATGTTACTACTATGAGAAACAACTCAGGAGTGCAGAGGGATGGTTTTTATAGATGAGTACAGTAAAAATACTTAGCGGATCCGTTGTTATTTAAAGTTATATATTAAATTATGATTATAAAAATAAAAAAAATTCAGTTAGCTGACCTCGTGTCATATAAAGTTTTAGTAGTAGCTAAATTTTTCCAATTTATGTAACCTCTCTTTTACACTCATTTGATTTAATGAATACCTATATTACAAAAGATTCAATTTTTCCTAAACTTGAATACCATTATTGTTGATTGATCAATAACCTCAATACTGATTATGTAATCAATTTAAGAACTAGAATATTAAATTTTATACTGATAACAATCTCTGGCATACAGTCATTTTATTGGCATTCACATTTTGATAAATTGACATTGATTATTTATTAAAAGTCGTTTTAACGTTAAATGCACCAATGCTATTTGAGTTCTTTTTTAATTCAAAATTCATAATTAGTTGCATAACAAATGGCTATTTTTCATTGCATCATTTTAAGCTTGAAACAAACTCGCAATTCTTTGTTAATATATATGCTTTCTATTTTCATGTTTATGTTCCAAAGGATAGCTAAAGATGTTCTATATAAAATCATAGGACACAAATGTAATTATTTTATTCATAATACGTTTTTTATATTTATTTTTTTGCATAAAAGTAACGATAATATTTGACCTTTCCTAAATTTTTTAATGAGAAATTATACCAGTACGATCATATGAAATGGTTCCGTTCAACTTTTTGGTGAGCTATATTTTTTCCTATTTTAGAAAGTGTTATGGTTATCGTGTTTTGCTTAT